>JAGDQP010007382.1:38278-67622 GCA_022664845.1 Lepisma saccharinum | reverse complement strand
TGCGAAACTTGGACATTGAATGCGCAAACGACTCAAAGATTGAGAGTCACACAAAGAGCAATGGAGAGGTGCATGCTAGGAATAACCAGGAGGGACAGGAAGAGAAATGAATGGATTCGCGCACAAACAAAGGTAGAGGATGTAATCAAGACTGCGAAGAAGATGAAGTGGAGATGGGCCGGTCACATAGCTAGACGAACAGATGGAAGGTGGACGACAAATGTACTACAGTGGATTCCTAGAGAAAAGAAACGACCGAGACGACGTCCAAATGTAAGATGGGTAGATGAAATCAAGCGTTTTTCAGGAGCTACATGGATGAGGATATCAGCAGACCGAGATATGTGGAAAGAAAAGGGGGAGGCCTTCATCCAGCAGTGGATAGAAAACGGCTGAATATGATGATGATGATGATATATATATATACGAGAGAGAGAGGGGGGAAATTATATTTACTGTAGCTTATAACTTGGCACATAACATATTTTGTATATTTTGTAACTAACATGTTCTTTGTAAATGATAAACGTAAATAACAACATATTATCAAATTATAAAACATAAATATCGTTCCACATTTTTAAGAACTGATAGAAACATGTTTTCTCTTGTCTTTAGTGCATGACGTTAGTGTTTTATGGAATATTCGATTCATTAAGAAAACTAGTAACCGTAGGTTTCAACGTTTATTTTCGTTTCCCTATGTTCGGTAAGGATCTTTTCTACTGGACAATTTAAATCACACTTTTCAGTAAATTTGAACCAGTGGTTCACCTAATGTAAAATAGTATTACGTTCTCTCTTTTGGTTTTTAAAATGGGACTCTCTTAAGTTTTTCCATTATTTGCTACATACTACAAGAAATCATAAATATTTTTTCAGAACCCAGGACATGTGATAATGTTTTCTGTTGAAGAAAATTCCAACCCTTGCTCGTTTACGCACATACTCTCAGAATCACACATCGCCCACTCTACGTTAGTTGGGTGGCCTATCTTGTAGGCTTAGAGAAAAATCGTGTATAACAAAATCATGTAAACATTATATTGGCCATGATAGTACAATCCCGATCATATATTTTTGACCCCTTTGAATGCTCATTTAAGCTATATGAATTGTGGTAGTGTTCTCTTATTGAATATGCAACCCAACTTGATTAGTGGATTATCTTGAATGCATATTAACCTAGGATGTGTAATTCTTCCTTCAAAAGTATTTTGCAAGGAAATAGAACGAGATCGTGCATTGCGGAATCATATAAATTGCAGGCGTTAGCATCACTTAGAGAAATTTGAGATAAAACAAGTTAGACTAGCATAGATTTACCTTGTGGCATAGAAAAACGAATAGAAATGTATTTTTCAGTAACTTTTATATGCAATTACCACATTGAAAAAAATGTAATTAGCTAATTTTATAATACTTTTGTGTGACAGGAAAATACTCTGAAAGAGAATGAGGTATGGAGCTGAACACTAGAAAGAGAGATAAACGGGAGAAGTGAAATAAACGTGCTGAAAATTACAATAAATAAATAAATAAAAAATACAATTATTCAAACATATTCCCCGTCTAGTTTATACATTTTGTCAGAAAGGTTATACACTTTAACTAGTTTAAGAGAATGTCCGAACTAGGAATGGGACCTCCTGATTCCAAGTCCGACACCTTAACCATTCAACTACGTGTCTCGTGCAGAAGAGTGTTTACTTTTACGTGTAGTTACGCAAAAGTAGCGATTAAAAATGCTACAATGGCATGTCTCTTTGTTACCTATGTTTATTTAAGCAGAAGTTCTATGGTTTTCAGTAACAAAAAAAGCTTCTTTTGCAAAACTGCAGCGCATTGCAAACGCCTCAAGATACTATAGTTTGCCTCCTTGTAGCCATGAAAGGCATTAACATGCGTGAAAAATACCAAATAATGTGGAAGTTTTTATATCTGTCATAGACGCAAAATATACGTGTTCATGTAGCAATAATTGCTAATCCATCTTGTGTTTATTTCGCAATGCACTTCAGATGAGATTATTTATAACCGGCGCGAAGTTAGCGTCAGATTCATGTTCGAAATAGCAGATATTAAGGTTGACAATTTTTTGCCGTCTAAATAACACATCAATTAAAAAAACAAAAGTGGGTGCACCTAGACGGTAACAAGGACAACACATACAACTAAGAGTCCATTCCCAGGATACGTACAGGACAGCGCTAATTTTGCCCGAAATAAAGTAGCATCATATTCAAATCTATATATATGTTAGCAGATATTATGGTTGGCAATTGTTTGTGATCTAACTAACGTATCAATTTCAAAAACAAAATGGGTACACATAGATGAAAAAAAGGACAACACATAAAGCTAAAATTCCTATCAAAGGATAAAGGCAGAACAGCGCTAATTTTGCCCGAAGTGATCTAGCATCATATTCAAATTCATATATATCATAGCAGATATTATGGCCGGCCGGGTGGCCGAGCGGTCTGCGGCGGTAGGCCATCGGCTCGAAGGTCCCGGGTTCGAGTCCCGGAAGGGGCATGGATGTGGATTTTAGCACAACACCTAAAGGCGAATCATGACGGGCCGAAGTCCAAAGTTACTAGACTGGCCCATATAAAAATAAAGTTTTACCAAGCAGATATTATGGTTTACAATTTTTAACCGTCTAAATAACGCATGAATTCCAAAACCAAAGTAGATGCACCTAGACGAAAACACATACAACTAAGTGTCCTGTCCCAGGATACAGACTGGAAAGCGCTAATTTTGTCCGATAATATGTAGGATCATATTGAAACCCATTTATATGATAGCGGATATTATGGTTGAGAATTTTTGTGCTCTAACTAACGTATTAATTCCAAAAACAAAAGTAGGTGGACTTAGATGAGAAGAAGGACAAGACATAGAGCTAACATTCATGTCCCAGGATACAGACATTACAGCGCTAATTTTGCACGAAATAATCTAGCATCATATTAAAATTCATATTTATCATAGTAGATATTAAGGTAGACAATTTTTGCCGTCTAAATAACACATCAATTCCAAATACAAAAGTGGGTGAACCTACACTGAAACAAGGACAACACAAACAACTAAGAGTCCATTCCCAGTATACAGACAGGACAGCGCTAATTTTTCCCGAAATAAAGTAGCATCATATTCAAATCGATATATATGTTAGCAGATATTATGGTTGACAATTGTTTGTGATCTAACTAACGTATCAATTCCAAAAGCAAAATGGGTGTACTTAGATGAAAAGAAGGACAACACAAAGCTAAAATTCCTGTCAAGGGATAGACAGGACAGCGCTAATTTTGCCCAAAACGATCTAGCATCATATTCAAATTCATATTTATCATAACAGATATTATGGTTGACAATTTTGTGCCGTCTAAATAACGCATCAGTTCCATAAACAAAAACTGCCTGCACCTACACCGAAACAGACAACACAAACAACTAAGAGTCCTCTCCTAAGATACAAACATTACAGCCCAAATTTTGCACGAAATAATCTTGCATCATATTCAAATTGATATTTGTCATAGTAGATATTAAGGTTGACAATTTTTGCCGTCTAAATAACGCATCAATTCCAAAAAACAAAAGAGGGAGAACCTACAGGGAAACAAGAGCAACACATAGAGCTAACATTCATGTCCCAGCATACAGACAGGACAGTGCTAATTTTGCCCGAATCAATCTAGCATCATATTCAAATTCATATTTATCATAGCAGATATTATGGTTAATAATTTTTTGCCGTCTAGGTAACGCATCAATTCCAAAAACAAAAGTTGGTACACCTAGACAGACACAAGAACAACACATACAGCTAAGAGTCCTCTCCCATTATACAGACAGGATGGCGCTAATTTTGCCTGAAATGATCTAGCATCATATTCAAATTCATATATATCATAGCAGACTTTACAATGGTTTACAATTTTTTATCATCTAAATAAAGCATCAATTCCAAAAACCAAAGTGGGTGCACCTACACGAAACAAGGACAACACAAACAACTAAGAGTCCTGTCCCAGGATACAGACATTACAGCGCTAATTTTGCACGAAAATATGTAGTATCATATTCAAACCCATATATATGATAGCAGATATTATGGTTGACAATGTTTGTGATCTAACTAACGTATCAATTCCAAAAACAAAAGTAGGTGTACTTAGATGAGAAGGACAACACATAGTGCTAAGAATCCTGTCACATTGTACAGACAGGACAGCGCTAATTTTTTCCGAAATGATCTAGCATCATATTGAAATTCATATATCTCATAGCAGATATTATGGTGGACAATTTTTTGCCGTCTAGGTAACGCATCAATTCCAAAAGCAAAAGTGGGTGCACCTAGACGGAGAGAAGGACAACATATAGTGCTAAGAATCCTGTCCCAGGATACAGACAGGACAGCGCTAATTTTGCACGAAATGATCTAGCATCATATTCAAATCCATATTTATCATAGCAGATATTATGATTGACAATCTTTTGTCGTCAAAATAACGCATCAATTTCAAAGTCAAACCTGGGTGTGCCTAGACGGAAAGAATTTCAAGACATACAACTAATAGTCCTGTCCCAGGATACAGACAGGACAACGTTAATTATGCTCGAAATGATGTAGAATCTTATTCAAATCCGTATATATGATAGAAGATATCATTGTTGACATTTATTTTGTGGTCTAACTAACATATCAATTCAAAAAGCAGAAGTGGGTGCTCTTAGATGAAAAGGACAACACATTGAGCTAAAGTTCTTGTCTCTGGATACATACAGGACAGCTCTAATTTTGCCCGAAGTGATCTAGCATCACATTCAAATTCATATATATGATAGCAGATATTATGGTTGGCAATTTTTTTACCGTCTAAATAACGCATCAATTCCAAAAGGGAAGTGCGTGTTCCTAGACGGAGACAAGTGCAACACATCTAAGTGTCCTGTCCCAGGATACAGACAGGACAGCGCTAATTTTGCACGAAATGATTTAGCATCATATTCAAATTCATATATATGATAGATATTATTTGTGACATTTTTTGTGGTGTAATTAACGCCTCAATTCCTAAAACAAAAGTGGGTGCACATAGACGGAAACAAGGATAACAGATAGAGCTAAAAGCTATGTCCGAAGAAAGAACTTATTTAAACTCGCTTGATCTTTTTGAGAATAGAATCCTATGGCAAACGTTTGCTAGTACAGCGATGAACTTGCGAATTCCGCAATCCATAGGGTAAGTAAGTAGGGTTTTCATCTTTCATTTCTTTCTACTAATATATTTGTATTTTGAATATAATGACCCAATATACTATTTGTTTTTATTTTATCGCTTTTGTCACTAGATCGGTGTAACGTAATTGAGAATTTGGAGGCATAGCAAAACCATTACAGGAAATACCTATAACCTTTCCCACTTTAATTTGTTTTGCAATCAAGTTTATTTCAACGTGGCTTACTCATCTAATAGTAAAGTTTTTATTTCTAAAGTTTATTAACTAAATATCTACTATGAATGATATTTTTAATTTATTTTCAAGAACATCATGTTTTGAATATATTATCATCCCAAACTTCACTCAGCCTCGCAATGTTTTTTGAATCTCGATCTCATACAACTTCAGTCAAACTCAAGCTAATTTGATCTCAACCTCAATATCACAAGGATCATTCACTTGTTTTCAAAGCCCGATTGTGATGAAAATTTGTATTTAGGTACAGTGCCTACGTAAACCGCTAAAATTATAGGTGATGTCGTCAACATATAACGACAAGGCGAAAGATGGAAAGTAGAAAGCAAGTAAATCGAATACAGAGAACGGAAATAAATTTTCTTTTATAAGCAGTTACACACATCGAAAGCAAATGGCTATTGATGGATACTGGACTCGAGGTGAAAAATGTTGAATGATATGACGACAATGATCGCCATCTTGAATGTTCCATCTTGAGTATGGTTAAAAATTTAAATAAGAAGTGGGTTAAGTGATATATCACTCTGTGTTGCAATGTTCCAAGAAACCAAATGACGAAGTCAGTTTTGGCGAAACTCTAATCCTGTACGACAAAATGACACGTGAAATTGGTCTGGGAGTCACTTTCAAGTAGGATTACACCTTCTTGAATTTAGGATTTCATCTTCCGTTAGTGTATATAAAACTTTATAATGTACTTCATGTTACAGCCATGAGGATTATATTTTCCAACATAACGGTACCTCTTACAAAACAGTTTGGTTTTCGTTCCTTTAATTGTTTCAGCAAAACATGTTTGTACATCATTCGGCTCAAATTTTGAAGCTTAGTCAAGATGGAAGCTTTCAAGATGGCGGTCATTGTCTCATACCATCCAGCATGTATCACGTCCTGTCCAGTATTCATGAATAGCTATTTGCTTTCAATATATGTAACAGTTTATGAAAGAAAAGGCTTTCTGTACTTTATATTCGATTTACTTGCTCTCTACGTTCCAATTTTTCGGGTTCCTCTGTCGTTATTTGTTGACGACAGCCCCTATAATTTTAGCGGTGAATGTTTACTTAGGCACTGCACCTACATACGAAGTTTCATCAAGATCGGGCTTTGGAAACAGGCGAATGATCCTTGTGATATTGAGGTTGAGATAGAATTAGCTCGTAAGCGTTGGGTTAGTGAACTTCACTCGATCTCATGGAGCCTCAGTCTCATTTATCCACACTTATTATCAAATTAATTCTAAATCAATTCAAATTTTATTTATCCTAAGCTTTACTCGAACTCAATCTTAATTCATCCTTTTTCTCATTCATCCCCAATCTTAACTTCACGGAATCTCAACGTCGCTCGACCTCAGAAAATATCAGCCTAACTATACCGCAACAGCATTCACCCTCAACCTCACTCGATCCCACTAAACCTAATTAGCACTCGAATGTATCCTTACTCGACCTCATCCTCATCCCACCCTAATGTCATTCATCCTCAATCTCACTCGACTTCAACCTCATTCATCTTCAATCTAACTTAATCTCAAATTCACTCAACTGTAACTTTACTCGACTTCAAATTTACTAAACCTCATTTATATTTAATCTCATTCGACCGCAACTTCATTCGTTCTCAAAATCTCTCAACCTAATTTATCCTCAATCTAAATCTCACTCAATCGAACTGAAACTCAACTTCACTCGATCTCAACCTTATTCATCCTCAATAATTCAATCTCAATTTCATTCATCCCAATCTAAATCTCACTCAGTCTTACTGAACCTCAATCTCACTCGACCTCCATCTTATTCATTCACAGCCTCATTCGATCTCAACACCATTTATCCTAAAAAACACTCCATATCAACCTCATTCATCTCCAACATAAATCTTACTAAATCTCACTTAACCTAAACCTGATTCTTCCTTAAAATCACTTAACCTCGAAGTCATTCATCCATAAATTAAATCTCACTCAATCTCAACCTCAACCATATTAATCATCAAACTCATTTAACCTCAATATCGCTCATCCTCAGAATCACTTCAAACTCGTTCACCCCAATATAAATCTTATTCAATCTAAATTAACCTCAACATCACTCGACCTCAAACTCATTCATTCTGATTCTCACTCGATCTCGAATTTACTTCGTCAATCTCACTCAATCTCAACCATCCTCAATTTCCCTCGACCTCAATTTTAATTATGTATAACCTCAACCACATCGTGTAACTTCAACCTTGAGAGCACTCAACCTTTACTCGACTTTAACCTCGCAGATCTTTAGCCTCACCGTGTAACTTCAACCTCAAGCTCTAGCATGCTCAAACTCAACCCCACTGTTTCACTCATCCTCAATCTCATTCATCTTCAATGATTGAACTTCTCAATCTTGAAACTTGCAACCTCTACCTCACTCACATCTTTAGTTTTTAGGTCATATGAGACTACGGTTGGACCTCGCGAGTTTCAACAGCTTTGCATGATTCTCACTTTTTAATTTTGGGCTCCAGCCTCACTCAACCTCATGCTGCAACTTGTATGTCATCCTTAGTTTCAGGTATCAACTTAACCCTAAACTTCAAGTGTTTTGCATTAACCTCACTCACCATAACTCTTCCTAACATTGACCTCGGAGTGGAAGAGACGTTAGTGCCCGCTTTCAGTGCGCGTGGTGACGGATTTAATTTTCGCCGGGTTCTGTTGAACGGAGTGGTTCAGAGCCCACTTTACCAAAAACTGTAGGAGATCAACAGCTCGTTTAGGATGTTAATTACAATATACTCTTGCTAACCCTCACCTTGTGTTTCAACGTCGACCTCATCCTCACACCAACATATCAGTTTCTGCTTCATACACCGTCATCCTCACTTTGCAACTTCCTCGTCACTCCACCTCACGTTAACACTTGGTCCTCGTCCTCACCTTATGCGGTGAGTATGAGGGTATTTAAATGTAAGATCAAACTTCATGAGGTTGAGAAACAAAGATATAAATAACAACAAAAGTACCAGTTAAAATAGAGCTATATGACTATTGATATCTTCGAATAATACTAGATTTATGTACTATTTCGAATATTGGAATAATACTCTAATATTCCCATATATTCGAATTTTCGTTTTGAATATTATACAATATTCGTTCAAAGAATATTGGTAGCTCTAATTTCTACCCGTAAAAAGAGCAAGTATTTCATGTATTAATCAGACCTAAACACAAATTCATCAGGCTAATCCAAAAGTGTCATTTGTTAGTGCTATATTACTAATGATAAATGTCAAAATACAACATTAGTGTTTAGTAATATTTCATCGAAATGTGGTATTAAAATTCGGCCTTTTCCTGTCCCAATTTAAGGAGCTATATTAATTCTATGAATTTAAGATGATTGTGAATTTATATGTGGCGTTTGGTGATTTATGGCTCAGGCAGGGATAGGGAGGGAAAGGACGAGGGAAGGAATCCACTAGGGCCTAAGTTGAAAGTACCATCCTGGCATTTACTTGGTCCGACTAACAAAAATACTTTGGAGAAACCTAAGTCAGAATGGCCGGCTTTTGGGATCGAATCTAGAATCCACTAAATGTGAAGTGAAAGCTTATGTCACAACAACTCGGATTTTAAATCACGAAAATGCGGGAACAGTGACAGTTATTGTTTGGAGTCACGTTGAATTTCGTAATTGAAGCCACAATCTTAAATTTACGAATATATTATTATATATTTCAGAAATTAACCCCACAGATTTCAGTCATTAATGCTTGCGTTTAGAGTTCCTGAATTATAATTATTGTTATTATTATTATTATTATTATAATACTAGGAAGCACTGATCATGTGGTAACCATTCGCCGTAAATTTATTGTTAGTGCTTGAGATGGGGCTGCAGCGTAAATTTGACCCTAACATTATTTCAGCTCTAGCACCTACTCTAGTAAAGCACTAACATTAGGGCTAGTCCGCTAAAAAGAACTAGCGATCAACCAACCATTGGCATTAATTTTATAGTTGATGTGTCATGTGGGAAACCAAGTTCAGGCACGTACAATTGCACTTTGAGTTCCTTTAAGGTGACTCCATATGGAGTTGAAGGATGAGACAACATGCATTCGTTAATGAATTGTGAACATTAGTGCACATGACACTAACATTAGTATTCCAATGGGAGCAAAGACATAAGTAAAAATATGTGGCGGAGTCCACTTGGCTTCGTGTTGCCCCACAAACTTACACTAAGCTTTAACAGGTTAAACCATGTGTATTCGTTAGTACATCATTAGTGGACATTAGTACATATGACACTAATGTTAGGCCGAGCGGTCTGCGGCGGTAGGCCATCGGCTCGAAGGTCCCGGGTTCGAGTCCCGGCAGGGGCATGTTTGTGGATTTTAGCAGCTAAAGTCGAATCGTGACGGGCCAAAGTCCAAAGTTACTAGACTGGCCCATATAAAAAAATAAAGTTTAAAAGTTTTAAAGACACTAATGTTAGTGCCCCATTCCTAAGCGAGATATAACAAAGAACTCTGAAAGGGGATAATTTGACACAAAAAAATAGACTCATAAAGAACCAAACTTATCGTTAGCGGAATGCAGTGCAATAACGTTAGCGTTCTGTTCTTAGGTAAAAATTCGGAAAAGTTGTGAGTTAGGCAACTTGGGGTCAATGTAGCCCAACTTATAAAAAACTGAGACGTATCCGAACCCAAAAACGTTGTTTAGTTAGTGTATCGTTAGTGTATGTTAGTGCATATGACACTAAGGTTAGTACCCAATTCTTGTGTGAGATACAGAGAAGAGATATGCGTGAAATCTTATCTGGATTCAGACCTAACGGATCTATGTCGCATCGTTAGTGCATATGACTCTTACGGTAGTGTTTCATTTTTAAGCTAGACACTTTGGATGGTTTAACTTCACTTCAAGTTAGACCCACCCAAAGGGGGGAAACTTGCGCTTATGATACTAACATTATTCCGTGACCTAGCCCCGCCCCCACTTGGACCACTAACGACGAAATTAGTGTCAATGATTAGTGCATAGTTAGAGCTTCTGAGTGCACCAATTCCGGACGTTAGTGCAAAATTAGAGTAGTCACTAGAGCCAAAATCATGTTGGAACCAAGTTCACGTTAAATATATTTTACGAGTTCATAAGTTTAAATTGATATACTAATTAGTGCCAATTGTTAGTGCATCGTCAGTGCTTCCAGTGAAAGAATGTCTTAGTACTTCATTGGCGCAGGTGCTAGAAGCAAACAAAATGATTGGTGGCCAAGTTTACGCTAGGTTCCCACTTCAAACACTAACGATAAACGTCAGTGGTTAGTGCATCGTTAATGCTTATGTGTGCACTACTTCCCAAGTGAGGTGAGGTGGTTACTGGTTAGTCCCACGCCCAGTCGTCCTTACCTTCCAAGGTGCCAAAGATTGGACTTCTGCTCAATTTGATTGGAGGCTGAATACATGTCAGAACAAAAGTGTCAAAGTGTTTGTTTGCAGCACTTGAATTACAGAAGTAGTAATATTGGGGTTTAGCACTAGGAACCAATCACTAACTGACACTAATTTATCCGTTAGTGCGTCAAGTAAAAGTTACAAATTCGTGAATGAACTTTAACACGAAATTGGCCCTAAACATTTGATTGGCACTAGCACCTTTTCTAATGAAGCAATAACGTTAGGAAGTTGTACACACAGAAGCACTATCTATGCACAAACCACTGATATTAGTTTTATCCTTGGTGTTTGAAGTGGTAGGCAACGGAAACTTGGTCACCAACCATTTTCTTTACTTTTATCACCTGCGCTAATGAAGCACTAACGAAGACATTCTTTCATTGGAAGTACTGACGATGCACTAACAATTGGCACTTATTATCTTGTTAGACCATCAATTTATAAGTTAAGTTCTCGTTAAATATATTTCACGAGAACTTGACTCCAACATGAATTTGGCTCTAGCGACTACTCTAATTATGCCCTAACGTCCGGAATTGGTGCACTCAGAAACTCTAACGATGCACTAATCATTGAGACTAATTTCGTCGTTAGTGGTCCAAGTGGGGGCCTAGATCACAGAATAATGTAGTATCATAAGCAGCAATGTACACTAACGATGAACTAACATTCTAATATCTTTCAACGTGTAGGTGTCAAAATATTTTTACTGTTAAGGTCATTGGCATTTTTATCTTTATAGTTGGCTGAAGAATAAAGCACAAAGATTAATGTAGTCTGCACTAACAAACAGCTTACGAATTAGTATGTTTCGGTCCGGATGGACCCAGTTCACCCCTTCCCTTTTGGGTGGGCCTAACTTGAAGTCAAGTTAAACCAACCAAAATTTAGTTAATGTATCTGGCTTAAGGATGAAGCACCAATGTAAGTGTCACATGCACTAAAGATGAGACATAGATCCGATAGGGCTGGGTCCAGATACATTAAAAATCTTAAAAGGTAAAGTTCCATGCATATCTTTTCTCTCAATCTCACATAAGAATTAAGTACTAACGTTAGCGTCATATTCATTAAAATGATAACGATGTACTCACTAGCCAATATGTTGGGTCCGAATACGTCTAAAACATCATTGCATTTCGGTTTCCTTAATTACAAGTTGTCTCACTCACAATTTTTCCGTATATTTCGCTTAAGAACAGAACACTAACGTTAGTGCCGTGTGCAATAACATGCATTAGTAATGCGCTAGCGAAACGTTTGGTTCCTCATAGGTCTAAAATTTCTTTGAATCAAGTTGTCCTCATCCACAGTTCTTTGCTACAGTTCGCTTAAGAATGTGGCACAGTTTCATATGTACTAGCGTGTACTAATGATACACTAACGAACACATATGTTTCAACCAGAACACATCTGGAATATCGTATAATATTCAACTGAAAATTTGAATATGCGGACATTTCGAATATTCGAAATTGTAGAAATAATAAACTATTATTTGAACATTTCAATAGCCCTAGCTCTATTTTTGACTAGTACTTTTGCTGTTATTTATATCATTGTTTCTCAACCTCATGAAGTTTGATTTTACTTTCACTTGCACTCATACTCACCGCATAATGGTGAGAACGAGGACCAAGTATCAACGTGAGTTGGAATGACGAAGAAGTTGCCAAGTGAGAATGAAGGTGTACGAATCTGAAGTTGAAAAATGATAAGGGCGACGTTCAAACACAAGGTGAGGGATTAATTAAAGCGTGAGGATGACAGTGACTGTGTAAAGCTTGTATCAAACATAATAATTAGATTGAATCAGTGTGGGCGAAATTGAAGAGGTAGGGAGAGAGCAAAGCTAAAATTTTAACAAGAGTATATTGTAATTAACGTCCTAAACGAGCTGTTGAGCTTCTAAGGATGGGACGTACATTTTTTGGTGAAGTAGACTCCGAACCACTCCGTTCAACAGAATCCGGCGAAAATTAAATCCGTTACCACGCGCACTGAAAGTGGGTGCTAACCTCTCTTCCACTCCGACGTCAACGTTAGCAAGCGTTAGGGTGAGTGAGGTTAATGCAAAACACTTGAAGTTTAGGGCTAAGTTGATACCTGAAACTAAGGATGGCAGACAAGTTGCAACATGAGGTTGAGTGAGGCTGGAGCTCAAAATAAAAAAGTGAGAATCATGCAAAGCTGTTGAAACTCGCGAGGTCCAACCGCAGTCTCCTATGACCTAAACTTGAAGACGTGAGGTAGAGATTGAAAGTTTCAAGGTTGTGAAGTTCAATCATGAGGCTGGTGATGAATGAGATTGAGGTAGAGGATGAGTAAAGTCGAGTGGGGTTGAGTTTGAGCATGCTAGAGGCGAGGTTTAAGTTCCATTGTGAGGATGAGGTTGAATGTGGTTAAAGTTGAGTAAAGGTTGAGTGCAGTCGAGGTTGAAGTTCCTCGATGAGGTTGAGGTTATACATAATTAAAATTAAGGTCGAGTATGATTGAGGGTAAAAGAGGTTCACAATGAATGAGGCTAACGTTCAGTTAGGTTGAGGTTCAGTTAGATTGAAAGATTTAAGTTAGAGGGAACGACATAGAAGGTAAGTGATTTTGAGCGTGAATGTGGATGACTTTTAATGAGATTGAGTGAGATTTAGGTTGGGGATGAATGAGGTGGAGTAACTTAGAGGTTGAATGAGGTTTATGTTGAATGAGGTTGTGGTCGATTGAGGTTGATATTCAGTGAGATTTATGTTGTGAATGAATGAGCTTGAAGTTTAGTGATTTTGAGGATGAAAGAGGTTGATATCTAGTGAGGTTGGAGGATACGTGAGGTTGAGTTTGAGAGAGGTTGGGGTTCAGTGAGACAGATTTAAATTGTGGAAGAATGATTTTCAAGTTAAGTATTTTGAGGATGTATGAGAGTTCGGAAGAGGTTTAAGTTAAGTGATATCGAGAAATATTTAGGTTAGAGATGAATGAGGTCGAGGTTGAGTGATTTTGAGTATGAATGAGGTTGCGGCTGAGTGAGAATATGAGTAAGGTTTGGTAAAGTTGAAGTCCTGTGAGGTTGCAGTTGAATGAATTTGAGATCCAGTGAGTTTGAGGATGAATGAGGTTGAGGCCGAGTGAGATCGATGAATGACGTTAGGATGGGATGAGGTTGAGGTAGAGTAAGGTTAAGTTTGAGTGATAATTAAGTCCCGTGGGATAGAGTAAGATTGATGATGATTGTAGTTGTGGTACAGTTAGGCTAAGGTTTAATGAGGTCGAATAACGTTGAGATTAAGTGAGATTGAGGTTGGGGATGAATGAGATAAAGATGAAATGAGGTTGAGTTAGGCTGAGGAGAGTTAAGGTTTTAATCGATTTAGGTTGATAATGAGTGTGGTTAAATGAGGATGAAGCTACATGAGATCGAGTAAGGTTTACTAAGACTGAGGTTGAGTAAGGTTGAGATCGAATTGGATTGACTGAGTGAAGTTGATGTTGAGTGTGATCGAGGATAAAATCACATCTTGAAGGTGAGTTACATCTAGGTTAAGTGAGTTTGATTATTATCATATTCAAAATATGAAGTTGTTTGTAAAAGGAAATTAAAAATAACATTCATAGTTAATAAACTGATGGTTAGAAATACACTATACTGTTTAGAAGAGTACGCTACGTTGAAAAAATATTTATTGCAGAACAAATTACAGTAGGAAGATTTCCAATATTTGCTGTAATGGTTTCCCTATTCCTCGAACTTCTCAATTACGCTACTCCGATCTAGTGACAAATGCGATAAAATAACAAAATAAATAGTTTTGTTAGATGAAAAACAAATATGTTCGTAAAAAGAAATGAAAGGTGAAAACAATAGTAAGTATTTAATAAATTTATGTTTGGAAATAGAAAACCTTACTATTTAGGAGAGCAGATCACGTTGAAAGAATACTTAACTCAGAGCAAATTAGAGTAGAAAGACTTCTAGATATTTGCTATAACTATTCCTCCAGTTTCCCAATTACGCTCCTCACATCTAGTGAAAAACGCAAAACGAGCGCTGTGCTGTTTGCATCTTGGGCCAGATTCTTATTATTCTGGGTTACTATGGGATACATGTAGGTGTATCTCTGACACTTTTTAGTGTTATGGAAATACCAACCGCCTTTTTAAGATATTTATGTCTCTACTCGAAACCCCAATACAGATATTTCTGATTTGGGCGAAATTAGATCTCCCTTGGATGTATCCCCATGCAGGATATTAGGTTTCTTGAGTTCTCGTGATCTTTAGGTGCATCCGTTACGTTTCTGGGTGTCATGTAAGTACAAGCACCGCGTTTCGGGTCATGAAATCTATATGCTATATACAAATACCGATATATCTTATTTTGGGTGAAATTAGCGCTGATCTGTTTGTATCCTGAGACAGGACTGTAAGTTCTATGTGTTGTCCTACTTTCAATCTTTTGTACCCGCTTTTGTTTTTCAAATTGTTGCATTTATTGGACGACAAATAATTGTCAACCATTATATCTGCTATCATATATATTATTTTGAACATGATGCTAGATCATTTCGGGCAAAGTTTGTGCTGTCCTGTCTGTATTCTGGGACAGGACACGTGTCTTGCATACACACTGGTCATTAGGGGTGATCGAAAGTGCAAAGTCGATTCCTGAATTCGGAATTATCTCGATTCCGGAATACAGACTTCCCTTTCAATTATGAGTGAGAAAAAGTGTTGCCACTCCAAGCTTAATTGCCTTGGGTTCAGAAGAAGCAATCATGCTTTAACCGCGAGCATTTGGTGACAATAGGAATGCCGCAATGAGACACAATCTTTCACATTAGCTTTACCGCGGATAGAGGTGTTAATATTACAAACATAATAATATAAAATTAATAATACAAACACAAATCGTCGTGTTTGAGAATCTTATGTTTCAAGTTCCTGTGCATAATAATAATAGCATTTTAGTGTGTAGAATGATCGATCGTGTATCGTGATTCACGAGAATACGAGCTACGAAACAACAAACTAGTGCTAGCCTTCGTTCCGGACAACTACGTCGTACACAGAGAAAAATAGTTTCTTTGTGGTTTACAAAATAATGTTCGAAAAGGATCGAAACGAAGTTTTATTTGTTTTAAACAAAAGTTTGTTAAGCGAATTTGTTTGTCACCAGTGAAGAAAAAAATACGACGGTACTGAGAATACTTAAACATGGGTCGACTAAGTGACAGCGCGACGCTTTACCTACAAGTTATCAACGCTTGTTAGATGAAATTAAGTAGACCTTAAGTAGCTCTTATAGGAACACTCTTAGAACTAAACATTTTCAACGTCAAAACTGAAAGGAAATACAATATTACTGTGCGGCCTACTGTACGTTTATTAAAAATAAACCAATGTCGCATTAAAGAGTTTATTCGTATGCTACATAAATCATCAGAGAAAAAATACGTTCTAAAACTCAGAATCGGATTTGTATACTAAGCGTCTTGTTTGTTCCATCAAACAAATAAATTTGTTTCTTTAAACAAACCAAATTCGTTTCAAACTCATTTATTTCTAATTAATTCCCGGCCCCAAACAAAACCTCCAGAATTGTTAAATGATGCTTTATTCCTGTTCCGCGATTTTACATTTTTTCAATGCAAGGACAGGAATCTTAGTTATATATGTTGTCCTTCTTTTCATCTAAGTGCACCCACTTTTACTTTTGGAATTAATACGTTATTTAGGCGGCAAAAAATTGTCAACCATAATATCTACTATGATATATATCAATTAGAATATGATGCAAGATCATTTCGGGTGAAATTAGCTCTGTCCTGTCTGTATCTTGGGACAGTAATCTTAGTTGTATGTATTGTCCTTTCTTCCGTGTAGGTGTACCCACTTTTGTTTTTGGAATTGATGCGTTATTTAGACGCCAAAAATTTATCGACCATAATATCTACTATGATATATAAGAATTAGAATATGATGCTAGATCATTTCGGGCAAAATTAGCTCTCTCCTCTCTGTATACTAGGACAGGACTCTTAATTATCTATGTTGTACTTGTTCCCTTGTAGACGAACCCACTTTTGTTTTTGGAATTGATGCGTTATTTAGACGGCAAAAAATTGTCAACCATAATATCTGCTATGATAAATATGAATTTGAATATGATGCCAGATCATTTCGGGCAAAATTAGCGCTGTCCTATCTGTATCCTGGGACAGGACTTTTAGTTGTATATATTGTCCTTGTTTCAGTGTAGGTTCACCCACTTTTGATTTTGGAATTGATACGTTATTTAGACGGCAAGAAATTGTCAACTTATGATCTATTTTGAATATGAGTCTGACGCTAACTTCACGCCGGTTTATTTATATTGGTTTTCTGCTGCGTAGAGAGTCTAATCTGATGAAAACTCAATGGATGAAGTTACTCTGTAGAGGATAATGTGTTTCTCTTTGAACTTAGGTTAGGAAGTTTAAATTTCTGCTGTAGTTGGTCGTTATACAAGTACATAACGTGTGAAAATAATATTTTTCTATCTGGTGTCATAATAGAAATGTTTGGCTTTTCATGCAGAGAAATAAAATTATCAAGCAAACTTTAAAGGAAAAAATGGCCTTTGTTTGAATATTCTATAATAAACCAGTTCGTAGATATTGCATTTTCCGTCTGGAAACACAAATTCTGGCATGCGCCGCAATACAAAAATAGACGCCATTTAATCAATCGTTGCGGATAGAAATAAAAGAATACCCGTTTTGAACTATTCTAAAGTAAGAGATATAAACATTTTAAAAATAAATATAAAAAAAATAAGAGAAGTGGACAACAATGCTGGACAATCTCAGATCGACTAAGCCACGTGGAATTTCTGGAAAAGGGTTACTTGATGTAAGTAATCTTTGAATTTATTTATCGACTTAAGGCATCTCAGGTTCGGGCCGGGATAGGGATTTGGATTTGGAAGGTAGTCGGCCAGGGCCTAGTTCGTAAGTAGAATCGCGATTCTTGTCTGGAATAACTTAGGAAACTCTCAAGAAATAGCTCAGTCAGATAGGTGACCTTTGGGATCCGCTCCCAGAACTTTCTAATTGCTAAGCCAACATACTAAAAACTGGGCTACGTCAACTCGGTTCAAGTGATCTTGAAGCTGAAAGTACTCTGTAATCAGGTACTAATACTTATTTCCAAAGTATACTTCTGTATTATTTAATTTTGTCAAGTAATCTTGATTAGCATGAAAGCTTATATTGTTGAAAATACACTTTTGGATTTTAAAGGCCGAGAGAAAGTCCCCATAAACCTCTTAATATTGTAAGTTCCACGTGTTTTCTAGGGTATATTTGCTTCAAAATAGACTAAAGGTCAAATTTTGCTAAAAAAAAAAATATTATAGTATCCTGCTGTAGTTAATACTAAATGAATGGTTATGGGAAATTCCCTTTAAATTCTGATACCTAGCATTGAAGTAAATTTGCAAGTTTCTTCAGCGAAAGAATGAAACCAGTATTGAAAGTTTTATGACTTTAATAAGTCAAGAAGTGTCATTTGAATAATCAAATTTCGGTTTGCAATTAAGTATGTTCTCTAAAAAGAGAGGAACATAAATTCAGTACATGTTAAGCATTCTTTATTTGTGACATATTTTTATTTTGTCAAACAAGAGTAATGATCTTTTGTTAAACTGAATAGCTTCATGAAAGATACTGAGATTTTTTAATTTGCCATTTTAATAAGAGATAAGAAAACTATTTAAATTTAGAATTAAGAAAATAAAAGGTTGAAAATTTTGTTCGGTGTGACGAAGGTTGGATTTCATGTCGGAGGGACACGGATTCGAACTTTAATTATATTTTTGAGTTTGATACAAAGTTTCTATTGCTATAGTATTCTTCCGAGGTTTCAAAAAGAGGTAAGTATTAGTAAGGGAAAGTTTTCGTTTAACGTAGAATACTATTGTTCACTGGAATGCTTATGAGTGACAGGTTGTTCTCTCTGTACTAATAGTCATTTCTTATTGCAATTTCATGGTTTCTAGGAAACTTGTCTTGGTTTGGATAAAATGATTAAAATTTAAAAGCGTAATCCCTTTCAAATCTTTTTTAAACCTCATTTCTTGTTCTAAATAGTTTTTCAATATACGCTGCAAAGGTAAGTTGAGTTGAGTTGTTGGTAAGTTTTCAGCAGCTGTTGTGCTGAAAAGCCATTTTGTTCTTCGTGTAAAGACACCAAATGTGTGTTCTACAATACACACGAAGTTTCATTCCCATTTCAATTCTAAACAAGTAACAGCTGCGGTTCCATCAACAATCGCAAAGGCTTGATAGTATTTAATTCATGAAATATTTTTGGTATGGGCTGGCAACACTGACAATGAGGTTCCTGGGAAATCTGAATGGTCAGTTATTATATGTAACTCAGAAATTAAATCAGTTTCCCTAACGATTTCATGTAAGTAGTGTGGGGGTAAGCCCCTTGCCTCTCTGCGCCTTAAGAAGGTTACCTATGCTTATACACACCATTGCTTGCTATTGAATTTCACCTTTCCCCATAAAGAAATGCTTAATTTCAACTATTAGGGATTTTAGATGTAAGTACTCGGTGGGCGAGCTCCCCCCCCCCCACATAGCACTGTTTCTTGATCCAAGGTTGACATTTCCCTGATTTTGCCTTGTTAGGCTTGACGTGATACGAGAAGTATATTTCAAGCTTGATATAATCCTAATGTTAACTAGGTAAAATAGTCTTGAACTTAACACAATTTCAAGCTTGATTATCCCTTACCTAAACAAGTGCCTTGAAAAATCAAGCATGATTCAAGTTTAATTCAACCTTTTGTTTGACATGACAAGCATGATTACTGTTTACAGACTTGACGTTTCAAGGCAAAACAAGCTTGATCAAGATTATTTTGATCTGTGGACCACTACTTACGAAACTTACCTTTGCATACACACACAATTGCTCCCTATTTTATTTACCGTTTCCCCTTAGAGAAAAAATGTACTATTTATACATTCTATGTAAGTAGTCTCAGGGCAAGCCCTCCTGTCGCCCGGATGCCAATCTTTGCCAATGCAGGTGCACTTTGATTGAGCTAGTTTATCTAAGACCTTTCGAACGACACCTCAACCATCGCCCTACACCTTATGGTTCATGAGATATATTTTGGCGTGGGTTAGCAACATTGAAAACTGTGTTCTTGTAAAGCAGGAACATCCGCACTATGTTCCTATTGTGTCGAATAATATTTATGGCAAATTTGGTGCTTCTATGACTAAATGGAAGTAATTTGAAAATAAATATAATTTTATAGAAAATAGGGTGGAAGCACTGGTAAGTAGGTTGCTTGGAAACGCAGGCGACATCAGGGTTTTTGCATTGTGTCGAATAATGTTTCTATCAAGTTCGGCGCAGCTACGTATTACTGAATGGAACTGGGATAGCTTTACCTTTTTTAATTCGTGTAACTGAGAAACAGACCAGTAAAAGCAAAATTTTCTATATATTTCCATGAAATTTGCTACAATTGCTGACAAAACCCCCTTTTTACACTGTGAAAATAATTTTACAAAACAAAATTGTAATCCCCTTTTGGTGGTCCAAACTGAAAAGTGAAGTGGATCGAGATCGAGAGCTGCTACAATATTTTATAGACATAAATCAGTGTCTGACTTAATTTCTTGGTACTAATTAACAAAATTAGACAAGGAAAAGTGACCTGAATTAACATTGCTTTTCCCATAAGCGAGATTCACTTTTCAGTTTGAATTCCCGAAAGGGGGATTAAAATTTAGTTTAGGAACATTATTCTCAGTGTCGAAACTTACGGTCGTGTAAGCAACTGTAGAAAAAATTATGCAAATAACTTTAGAACTTTCGAATTTACAGGCCCGTTTCTCAGCAACACGAATTGATAGACAGAATATATATATATATATATGTGTGTGTGTGTGTGTTGTTGTTGTTGTTGTTGTTGTTGTTGTTGAAGCCTTCAGGGGTCTATTTAATACAATGTTAAATAAATTCGCTTATTACAAACAAGAAAATTGCTTCTGGGGGTCGCCGGGTAGAAGGCACCGTACAAGGGGTTCGCGGCATGAAAAAGGTTTAGAAACACTGCGTTGGGTCGATTCCTGCTCATGCCATGTGCGCTTTGTGGTGGACAAACACCTTATGCGCATGGATTGATTTAGTAGAGATACCCAGGATCGGCAGTACAATTTATTTTATGGATAACAAATTGCAAAGCTATCGTTTAGAATTAAACATTTAAAGTCACTCAAAAATGATTGAGGGGCAATGCCCTCCATAAATCTGTTCATGCGTGTGCGTGCGTTTTCTCGGTGTTCTCACGTTTTCTCCCACTTTCTTCATTCCACCAATTAATCCCATCATCATGCATACGGCCTGAGCTAAAGTTGCCTAGAAGGCCTTAAAACTAAATTCAACATTCAATTTAAATTCAATTTGATGTATGCACACACTGTCCTTTATTCTTTAAAGGAAAGAGAAAATGGAAAACGAGCTTTATCTCCACAGAAAGATTCGCGAGATTGGCGCTGTGTAAAATATATGTGCGTGGCGTGACATAGTGAAATTATTGTTCGTTGATGTGACAACTTAGAAGTGAAGGTACAATCTTTTGTTGGAAGTCAAAAAGTAAAATATCAATTGACACTTTAATTTTTCTGTATAATGCCAAAATAGTATTTGTTATTTGAGATTATACCTACATATACTAGGTCACCATACTACAGATATAGGACTTTAATAAATAAATACTGGACAGTTAAGAAAAGTCCAGTCATAGGTTCAAGTTCGTGGGGTTTATTGAACAGAGTTGTTCGGAACCCACATTGCAGATTTTTTTTTACGAGCTAATTGACCTGGCTCCCGTCTAAAGAGAGCCAGCATGGAAAGAGGTCATAGCCCACTCTCGCGCAGGCGGATGGCTTGAACTATAAGTAACACCGTCAATCGTTGGACGTGTTACCAATAGACGTGTGTCGATTTGCACTTACACATTTATAAAATATATATTTTATAGAATACGTCAATAATTTTATGAAATAAATGGCAACACTTGACACTTGGGGACGGAAACTCTCACACAATTTTTGTATTGTATTGAATAATGTGTGTGTCAAGTTTGGTGCTGATACACACAAATTGAAGCAATTTGAAAAAAATAAATATTGATCACACTGACAAGTGAGACGAAATACCATACCCGGAATACTTCTAAGACCTGACCCAGTATTTAAGGAATACGTGCGCAAAATTTGGTGGAAATCTAGGGACGGATGTAGATTTGGATACTTGCGTCTAGGGCGAGCGCTCGTGGAAACAATATCTCCGTACAAGTCGCGTGTGCAATAAATAAAAAAAGCACCGAACCTGATTTACCTAACTTCGAAGTGCCAATGGTCACTACTTTTGTTAAGTATACTAATGCGTATATACATAAAAAAGAAAAAAGTTAATTTTCTTGAAAAAAAAAAAGTAAAAGTAGCGAAGCTTGGTTTTAGTCCGGGGACCTCTCGACCAGCTTCCCAATACGTTGACTACCGGGCCAAACAGTAAGTTGTGGAATGCTACTAATAGTTCAAGGAGTTCTGCGCCGGCGCGAGAGTGGACAAAGTTTAGGAAACGGGTTTCCCTGAGACGCTAGTGATTTGGATTATTAACACACATACAGACAGACACAAACAAAATTCCTAGTTTATGTAATCGCTGTGGATCGGGGTAGCAGGAGCCTACGGATTGGGGCGGGCTGATGCGGCCCTGGATTTGCAGTCCTCTGATTTGTGTAAAATGGATATCTTTGTAAAATGATTAAGGCTTTTCAACTCAAAATGTATAGTGAAGTAAAATCGTATTCGCACGATGGTAAACGAAAAGATGAGCCAGCTTAGCTTAATCATCAAGAATTACATATCTAAATTGGAAGCCAATTAAAGTTAGACAAAACAAAAAACAAGTTTCTGCTCAACTTCTAAAAACAAATATAACCCAATTGTCTTCTCTTTATTCTGTTTAGGAGCAACACATGAAAAAGAGTAATATATTAAAAATGAGGCAACACAAGAAAGACATTATGTTGAAAAATTGAATCAAGTTGGAATCGTTTAGAATTTAAATGAAAACTTACTTTTTCATACAAGTTTACTTGAAATAAGATAATGACGTGTATATTTTGAAACAAATTAATACCTACATGCATTTTTACACTAATCAAGACACGCTACAGTTAAATATTTCAGACGCATACTATGAATATAAGGTTTAGTAACTGTTTACAAATAATTTCAGATTTAAGTTGACTGAGAACAATTATTCTATTCCAGAAATGTCGTATACTAGAAACTATTAACGATTTGATTTCAGATTCTAGATCCTCATGACAACCTCGCAAAAAACGTTATAGTATCAAAATTATTTGAGAATGGTACACAATATTGAAGTCAGAGAAAATACTAACAAATTTTATTTAGACTATAATAATAATAATACATTTTAAATGAGTGTGTTTTGGATTGACTACAGCATCACAGTTATCGGATGAAGATTTGTAGTGGAAAGATATTGCATTTTTTGAGTGATGTTATACCACACCATATTATTTTTTAAAAATAATTAGAGTTCATTTGAAAAAAGTATGCACGTAATTCCATTTCCAAATTATCTTATCAATTAAACATTTCCAGTAAAGAGTAAATCTTGGCTTGTAACGATCTATCTACATACGGTAAAAGTCTGCAGATACTTGTGGACATTTACTTGTGGGTTACAAGTGTGGACGACTACACTGTTATTTCGAGAAACAGAATCACTAGTAATACTAGTCACATTCACTTGTGATACTAGTCCGTGGACTTGTAGCTAGTATTTTACAACTGTAACGGCCGGTTTCACCAACGATGGTTAAAAAATTAACAATCCATTAAGCGCATTTAACGTCTAATTAAGAGAAATTACTGTTTCTCCAACATCGGTTAACGCTGACGGTCTGTTACAGCTCCCGTTAACTTTAATCATTCATATTTCTGTGATTAATTATTTAACAGTACGATAGTTTGAAAAGAGAAAACAAAAGGAAAGAAAGTAAAAATACAATTACGTGATAACAGAATGAATATATACCTTTGCACACTACAGTTCAATAACTTTTATCATCGAAAACCATATTTTAAGTAAATAAATTATTAAAATTAATGTCAGGGCTTGGTGCAATTCGCAATGCTATATCAGGACTTGGTGTGGGCTCTATTCGATGTTGGCTTCGTGTCGTAATTCGTTAGGGCGTGTTGTTCTGAAGCAGTTTATATTTTAGTTGCGGTGGCCCTGGCCAGGAGACAGATATTTTTACACTTTCACTAAACATAAAAGGAACTTGGATGTGATAGTTATTATATAATATTTTGCTTCTTAAATGCTTTTCATACAGTAAAGTTGAATTCAATCTATTTACGTATTTTGCGAAATTAACGTGATCAAGCGTTCCAAATTTCCCTGAACAGTCACGAAATTTAACACATTGTGTCGTCTGTTAAGTGTTCAGCCGGAACACTGATTTATCCCGGATTTCACCAAATATTCTCAGAAAATCTAAATGAATGAAAGGGGGAATAGTTTTACTAAAAATTACAATGTTTTGCGCTAAAATCACTGTTAATTATATTCTAGCGCCAAGATGGTAGGGCCTACTTAATCGTTTGTATGAAAATTATATATTACTTTTTAAAAGTAAAGTAACTTACAGTAAATTCGTGTTCCTGAAAGTACTTTGTTTCAGGATGCCCAATATGACTTTCCGATTCGGTGTCCCGGATTGCGGTGCTCAATACTTGATGTGAAATGTAGATACAGAAAAGAAAAATAAACACACAGGTAACATGTCCCTGTGGTCCAGTGACTCTGGCCCATAACCAGGGTTTTCTTCTCAGGGATGGGGATACCGCTAGGATGTTCTGTTTGAGAGGGGTTAAGGTCAAAATTGGGAGGGTGTAAGTGAAATTTTGCACGGTTTCTATCGTTTTTTCTTAATTTTTTAAAGTCGGTGGGCGTTGTCGAGGATTTGGGGGTGACGCCCCCACAAGTAGAGGGTTTGGCGTAATCACTGCTCAGGATGCGTACTGAGAATTTGTGTTCACCCGCTCATATTTGTAGCAGGTTTCGTCGGGACAGTAATTTGTATTGTATTATTAGGTTTTCAGAAAATTTCATGGGCAATAATGATAGTCTAATAATTATATTTTACGATTTATCTTTAGACAGTAACACAGTATCGAAATTTTGTGAAGTGAAAATACCTAACCAAAAGGCAACATTTGATTCTATATTTGAAATTCGAAACGCTTCTTCTTTAGACAATGCATTGAAATGTATAATATACTGTAGCCCATTGGTTGGAACAAGCATGTGACATTTCATTTGCTTTCAAAGCTGATGGAAGTTGTAATGTGTGAAATTTTAGTATGGAGCGAAAGCAAAATTTCCTTATCTTTGAAAACGAAATTCTGCTGAAATATTTAAGAAGTTGTTGAAACCCAAACTACGAACAACGTTTCCATATATGAAAAAGTCTGGCAGACGCTATGGGATCTGCCCCCCCCCCTGTAAAATTCTTTTCGCCTCATGAAAATCATTTATGTGTGTTTAACCTCATTATGATCGCTGTTCTGCCCAAAAGCAGGTCCTGACGCTAAGGTCTGGGGCAAGGTGAACCGAGGGTGGTTTGCAATTGCCTTCCGTTGGTCCTAAGGCAGATACATAAGGTCCTAATAGAAACTACAGTTTAATGTTGACTCCGAACCACTTGTATCGCCAGCAAGAATTGAACCCGTGATCAGAGTGTGCTGGAGAGGCTCGCGAGACTCCTTTATTAAATAGTTAGATTTGTTCCGAAACTTTTCTTCAATAGTTTTAACACTTCTGTTCCGAAGAGTATATAAGCCATTTGTAGAATTATTTGAAGCAAGCTCCTGCCCAGAATCCCTTAATTATAATGCAGTGATCTTTACCAACCACTCACTCGCAGGAACTGTGTAAAGTAGGAAATAAAATGTCTGGAAAGCCCCCAAATGTTTCCTGCAACCTGCATTTTGTACCTTGTGATGCGCGTGCATTTCGTATGAAACTTGCAAAATGGAAATACTGATTAAAAGCATATTGTTTCTTGTTTATGTAGATGTTCTCACGGGATCTGGATGCATGCATGTCTACTACTTTGTTTCACTATTTACAGTCCATGTATTACAAAAGTAGGTTGAATCCAGTTTTAATGTATCATAGTAAAAGGAGCGTAAAATTTGCTTTCCGCACTTAGGAGATGGATAAAAGATTCGTATCTGCTTTACTATAATTTTTGATGATAATATTTTATTAGCATTCTATTGGAGATCATTTGAATACATCAAATTAATTTATACACACCTTCAACACACACGCAAACATAAACTTCAGCGATTTGTTACTTGACTGCACAATTTATTTGTTGCCAATCCTTTTTCATCCTGCCAATCAAAATTCGTTTAGTCTATGAGAAATTTAGAAATCAAGTAGTTTCTTAACCATTCGTTTATAAACGGATAGTTAAATTCGTCACGTTAGCGTTGGCGAAATGGAAAAAAAAATATCGACTGATTAAAAGCTTAACGCACTGTTAGTTATCGGATGGTTAGGGTATAGTTAATCGACTTTGGAGAAACCTTCCCATTTTTTTAGAAACAGGAACTTGTGAAGCGAATTTTTATATTAATAGTATAGATACTAGTAATATTATTCCAAAAGTTTTGAGAAACTGGCCACTGAAAATATTAATGGTATTTCTGGAGGTTTAGCATTAGCTAAAGAGGCTAGTCCAATGGATCGATGTCAGATTTCTGAGTATTGAAAGTGGGTAGCAGAGGTTCGAACCCCGTTCATACCAAATATCTTTTTACATGGCAGAATTGAGCAATCAAATATACACTCTGTTCGTAAACGTCGAATACTAATGAATGTGGAAACAGCGAGCACAATTCCATTTGGTAGGAACGTCCTTGTAGAAAAAGAAGACTACTATGATTAACGAATATTGGTTGGAAGATGCAACCTGTGTGTTAACAGTGTATATACTAAGAAGCTTCCAGTTTTCTTATACTTCCTTAACACAGAACAACTGTAACATGTGTTCCGTAGATTTTTAGAAGTGAAATGTGTGGTGCAGTGGATCCGACTTAACCTTTCAACTGTACGGCTCAGGTTCGCTCCCCAGTCAGCGCCGTGTATTTCGACTAAAATGATAGCTTCAACTATTTGCAGAACTCAATCAGATATTCTTCTTGGGCTGGAGAGAGAACAAGCATCACTAGCTAGAATTATAAAGTAAACCGTGTTTTTGCGGTTTGCTCTTTAGGATAATAATAAATCAATCTAGTTTCAATGTTTCATTGATCTTTCTCAATTCTTGTCTTTCTTTCCATGACTTCGTCAATTCCTTTTTTTCTTACTCATTCCTTCTACACACTCTGTCATTATGTGCATGTGTGTGAGTGTGTTTATTCTATCTCTGCCGATCATTATAAACATTACTTTTTTCGTGTCGTGGGGAAAATGACCCGGTACTACCTCAGTCAGGATATATGGCCGTACTAGAACCTTTCGATTGCTAAGCCAACGCTATAGCAACTGAGCTACGGTCACTCGATCATCCACAAGCATTAAGAAGCAATATGCTGATTAATAGAGCGACAGTGTTTAGATTTTACTAGGTGTATGCATAAGTTTTTCCGTTTTTTTTTTGGTAAAGAAAACACGTAATTTTCAAGGGAATTTAATTTTGTTTTATTCAAAGTATTGGCCATCGACTTCTACACATCTCGCCCATCTTTCAGGTAATTGATGCATACCATGCCAGAAAAACTGCTTGTCTTTTGCGGCAAACCATTCGTCGAGCCATTTTCCAACGTCTTCGAAATTGCTGAAGTGCTGCTCTGCGAGCGCGTCCCCCATTGATGCGAAGAGGTGATAGTCAGATGGCACCAGGTTTGGGGAGTACGGCGGGTGCGGAAGGATGTCCCATCCAAGCGATTTCAAGGTGTCTTTTACTGGTTTTGCTGTGTGAGACGGCGCATTGTCGTGTAACACAATTACTTTGCCATGTCTTCGGGCCCATTCCGGTCGTCTTTCGATCAATGCGTGATTTAAATTAATTATTTGTTGGCGATATCGTTGTGCATTAACGGTTTCACCGGGCTTCAAGAGTTCATAATACACAATACCGCTCTGGTCCCACCAGACACAATGCATGGTCTTCTTGCCGAAGCGATTTGGCCTTGGTGTTGAAGGACCGGCTTTGCCAGGTGAAAGCCACGATTTTTTCCACTTCGGGTTTTCAAAATAAATCCATTTTCGGTCACCCGTCACAATTCGATACAAAAATGATTCTTTCGTTTCGTTGGGAGCAGCATTTCACTTGCGATTTTCCATTTGACGTTCATTCAAATCGTGTGGGACCCATTTACCCAGTTTATTGATCTTCCCCATTGCTCGTAAACGTCTGCTTATTGTTTCTTGTGATACATTTAATGCTTTTGGTTCATCCTCCAATAACACCTGCAATTGCTCATTTTCGCACTTTTGTGGTCTACCAGAGCGCGCACTGTCTTTCACATTGAAATCACCACTTTTAAATTGTCGAAACTATGTCTTACATGTTCTAATCGATGGAGCGTGTTCACCATATGTTTCTACCAGCACACAATGACTTTCAACAGCCTTTTTCTTTTGATTCAATAAGAAAAGCAATGCGTGCCGTAAATGTTCCTTTTCAGGCACAAACTTCGACATGATCACTGAACGATAAAACAAAGACGCTAGTGTTTGGCGGACTCAACTTGTGTGTGTTTGTAGTTTAATGTCAGACGAACAAAATGACGTATGTGTCAAATGAATACGCTGCGTATTTTTCGCTGGCGCCATCTCTTAGGTAAACCGGAAACTACTTATGAATACACCTGGTACTCGTTGACTTTGCATCTTATTTATAGATTTTAGGCACCTGTGGATCACTTCTAGATAATATTTTGTGAAATGCGGTAGAGAGTCGGCCAGATCCTAAATTGAAAGTACCATCCCGGTACATGCCTGGTGTGGCTGAGGAAAACAATGGGAAATCCTACGTCAGAACAGTCAGCCCCTGGTACCGAACCGAGGACTCCCGAATACGAATTCAACACTCTCCCAAGTTATGCATGATGGGCGTTTGGAACAAAACATACTCATATCTACTTTTATCACGCGAACACAAATATTTGTCTGGAAAGAGAACAATCTTAATTTATCTTAGATATTCTCCATATGATACTCGAAGATTCATTCTTTTATTTGTATCTGTTGAATTTATATA
>JAGDQP010007382.1:7137-24491 GCA_022664845.1 Lepisma saccharinum | reverse complement strand
AGAACAGTTTGAAATTATATTTGTTGTTAGCGACAGAAACTTTATAAAAATACCTTATTTTCTTCCTTACAATCTGCAGCAACACATACTTCTGACTTTATTCAAAACACTCACTTACAAAGCCTGTTTCTGCAAGAAATAGTCGGAAATATTTTAAAGTTGAAACGATACATCTTTCCCCTAATCTTTATCTTCTTTATCCCACGTTCAAACCAGTCCCCCGGGAGACATGGTCTTTCATGTTTCTGCTGTAAATCTGGAAGATTCGAAAGAACTTTGTAAACAAAATAGACGAATTGGCCTGAATTGTCACAAAAATCTAAATTCAGAAGCAGGTAGTTTTTTATTGCCCCTTGTGGAAGACGGATTTATGATAGGCAAACGTTAACATCTAGATTGAATACAATGAAAAGTTATTTTAATTGCGAATTTTAAACGGGAAACAACTATTCGTTTAGAAACGGGGGAATCATGGCAGACAACAAATATTTAGGTCAAACCAGAGAGTAGTAGTTACGTACCATGATCCATACAATTTTAAACCGGTTACGATATTAGTGGACAACTAGTCCGGACGTTGTTGACGTCGGGAGGGGGGAAGGAATGGAGGTACAGCGCCCTCTAATAGATATTTACAAGTTATCCTAACTTTCGTTTCGTTATAATTTGACGAATAAAATGGATAATGAATAAAATGCGGAGTAGTATTGCTAGCAATTGAATTATTTTGATATGAAATGGCCTTTTGGGAGAGATGCTACAGGTAATGCTTTGACATATCTATCTGACTTGGACTTTGAAGTTTATTGGTGTAAGGAAATAATTATTTGTTCATCATTTTTAGTTTTTCTTCGGAGAATGATATGTCGGGGATTCCTTATGAACGGAGACAAATGATGTACGGCGCTGCTGCTACTGCTGTTATCGTCGCTGATAACGCTGCTAGTCTTGCTGTCGTTGTTGGTGTTGCCACAATCGTTTCCGCTGTTACCTCACTAACGTTCCCGTGGCCTGATTGCCTTGACACTGGCAAACGGTACACACGTTAAGGCAGTTGACGCACTCATGTTCCTACTGCCGTTCCCGTGGCCGGACCGCCAACGCAGATACAACACACACGTTGATACTGACACAGCCGAAATTTTAGCTTTCGTCGTTGTGGCTGTTAACGAGCAACCGTGGATACAGACATAGTCATCTGTTGCCTTTGCTAGCAGAGTCACCGCACACTTTATCATGTACTTTCTGAACGAGAATTTTTTTAAAACAAAAATAAAAAAAAATAATTGCCACACAACCTTCGTCTTGGAGCTAAGCTCTTGCAACGACTGCTGTGAAACTACTGTTTAATAGTCGTGATTTTTTTTCGTGTTTGATTGTTAGGATCTGCGCATGCGCAGACTTGTTTGCTTGAAACGAGTCGACGCGTAATAAGATAAAACAACTTGTATCCCACCTACGGTGGTTTCGAGAGATGGAACAAGTCGCTTTGCACCTGAGGTGCCCAGGAGGAAGGGAAGAAGTTTTTTGAATCCCCCTGTTGTCAAAAGAGGGATGCAGGTGTTTGCAATAATTCTTTTTATGACTGCCGCTTGATTGACATTGGCACCAGTTGAATGCTATTTTAATACTTTAACAAAGGGTTGACGCGAAATAAGTGAGAAATATTCTCTTTATGCTCTATTCAAGAAGTTGTCTTGTAGCTGTGGTGCTCTGAAGGAGAGAACATATTGTTTGATGCTAAGGGACGTGTTACAACAAGCTACAGCTATTCTAACAATTTAACTCTGCAGGTGTTCACAAGAATTCTCTTTGTTTGCAGCTTGATTGACAGTGGTGCCAGTTGAATGATATTTTTAATACTTTAAATATGTATTTTCTGTTTAGCACCAGAGGTGCTCGGGGGGAGGGGTAACAAGTTGTTTATATTGCAGTTTTCGGAGGGAGGTGAAGAAGCTTGTTTTGATGCTTGGAGCGTGTTACAAGTTATTTTTACACAAAGTGGTTATTTAAGTTGAGGTTATTCGCGTAGGTGTTATTTTCATTTCTTTCACTGTTATGCTTGAGAATGTGGTCCTTGTAGTCTCGCGTCCTTACTGATGCTGTCTGAAATTTTACTGTGCAGGTGGTGACATTATTTTTTTATTTAGGTGGCCCACTTTTCCAGCCCTGCCTATCTGGTTCTTTGCACAGGTTAGGTCGTGCACTTGCAAGGACGTGCAGCGAGCACTACTTAGTGCTTCCCAGCTTGGTGCAGACTCTCTTGTTCCTGGGAATTGTTGGATTGCCGGAGTTCCGACATTCCAACGTTCTCCTCTGTTCCGTCTGTCTGAGACAGGTGTTGTTGCGGGACGATCTTTGTGACCCGGCGTCCAGAATGTTCTCCGGGTCTTTGCTCCTGAGTTTGGAACTTTTGCTGGGAGGGGAGTCCGTATCCACATAGATGCTTTATTTTATACAAATTACATCTTGTTTTCTTCGCGCCTTCTGCTGCCTTCTAACGAAATAAAGAGAAAAGAAAGGTATATTCTTTAGTCTCTTCTTCCTCTTTGTTGCACCTTAGTTTGTCACATTGCCGCTAGTGTTTCACTGGAAATTTCAGCTTGGCTATTTCTGTTCCTCCTCCTTTCTTCATATAGTTCGATATATGCACGTCTCTTCTCCATTCACACTCAGAGACACTCTTGGTATTATTCACTAAGCTCCTGTGGGATGTGGCTTCCGCAGCCCACATACACATTAGTTCTGTTTTATGCATAATTCCTCACTCTATTTCACTCCTTTTCTCTCCACCATTCACACTTTCACACTAATTGCGTGTCTTTTGCAGGATTTCCGTACAAAGCACTCTGCTATTGGTTTCCAGCAGCTGTCAAGTGGTCCTATATATTGCTCGAGTTTCTTGTGTTTTCGACTTTTAACGCTCAAGACGTTATATTTTGTTCATGTGTATTGTTCATGATCTTTTATTCGCGCTACGCTGTTGTCGCGGTTCGCGTTTGCAACGGTTCTGAATCTCGGCTCTTGTGGCTTATTGATGTCACAAAATGCTCACTGGTTGTAGTTCTAGGTGTTTTTACATACGACCCTCTCACAGTCTCCCAGCCCCGGCCACAAATTTTCTTCTGTGGTACTATGAAACTGTTTGTATGCAGGTGGTGACAGAGCAAACTGAATTTTGTTACTTAGAAAGTAGGTCATGACGTGTAAATTATTAAACTTAAAAATAATTAGTACAGTTGTGCTTTAGCCATAACATTGTACCCTACTAAAAATATGCATTTCTACGAAGACCGCCGCTTGCTGGAAACTGAAAAGTCAATGTTGGAAAATGGTGACTTACCTCCCACTATTTTTCGTAGTTTATCTACCTCAAGCTGCTTAGAGGTAGAATTTAATTCAGACAGTGATGAAGAATATTGTGCTTCTAGTAGTGAGGAAACTGATAGTGCTGTGCAAAACAATAAAGTTTCATCTAACACTATGCGTTCTAATGATACTGAAAATTCATGTAAATGTGTCAATTACAGGATAAGTGTATTTTAGAAGGTCTCGAAAATTTGAAATATAAAAAGAATTGTCCTTTATTGTGCGCTAAGTGTTTCTATAATGTATGCAATTGGGAGAGACATCGTTGTCTTACACGAGTTGAAGATGAACAAAGATATTTGGGGAGACGCACGTATAGATTGATAATGGATGATGTGAACTTCTTTCATATTTATCATGTCAACCATTGAAATATTTAATACATTTTAATAGTGTTGAAATTTCTGAATATTTTCTTCGCAATTTACTTTTACTGAGTGGATAAAGTAAAGACAAAATTAATTGGGAAAGACACTATGGCAGAACCAGATAGTGAGTGAACATGAAAAATTAATAAAAGTGATTGTGTGATACGAAGGATGAGAAAAAATTAAAATTGTGTATAAACTAAATTTTGAACTTGTTGAAAGTAAAGGTACAAATTAGGTTAAGCTGCCTTCTGCTTCCTTTTGTTGTCTTCGTTTATATTTTTTATAACCCGATCAATCTAAAACACATAATCAGATTTTTCTCTATGAAAATTGAACATGACAAGCATATTATTTCTCCTTACTTTTCCTTCATATAAAAGTGAAAGCGTATCTTCATTAGACGTTAATAGTAAGACGTTGATTCATTTTCAGGAGTAATTGTACAAATTCCCTCCGTAACTTAAACGGTAAACCATTTTAGTTCATGATAACTAGTTCAAGCTAGTTGTGATAGGTCACTGCTTTCAAAACTAAATCCGACCCAGGATTGGGGATATAAGCAAATGTAGTAATTCAAATTGAAATAAGTTCCCCAACATACTCAGCTGCCGGAACTCTGAAGACATGAGTTTTTGCACGTATGGAGATTTCCTTACTTGTAACAGGAAAACTACCAAATCCGCGCACATGTACACCTATAATTTCAAAGTAATCGCACCCTGTTCCCCGTTGTAAAATAATATCATATTTAATTTGATCAACTTCATTTAAAACGCTATTTACAGTATTAAAACTCAAAGGAATACCTCACTCCTTGTTGTAATCGTACGCTTGGTTATATATCTAGTTACCCTCAGGTGAAAGAACACAGTTCTTATCACAATAGAAACAATGTTCTATTGAGCTTGAAGCAATAAGAAGTTGAATGTGTAGGAAGCCCGGGTTGAAAACTATATCCAGACCACAATGAAAATCCTATCAGAACTTGTGAAGTAAACGAAGATTTCAAAGGAATTAACTTCATGAAACTTAAGGCCTCCTAGAGTACATATAATTTGTTATACACTTATGCTGTAACGATTGTATAACAATTAATTAGAAGGAATATAATATTACAATATACCATCTCATAATTTTAACACCTTTATTCAAAGCTAACGTTTTGCTATGTCATGTAGAACTATACACTATGAAGAATGTTTATGAACAGAAATATTCCCCACCCTATATGATTATTTCATTTTATAAATTATATGATGCACTGCGAGAAACTGATTACTTAATGAATTTGATACATCAAAGAGTTGATTAAATTTTAGTTTGCTACAGCTGAAGCATGAGAATGTCTAACTTTACTTTGTTTTGAGAGTTTTAATACAGAAATAAAACAAAGGATTTGTAGTAACAAACTTTTATTATACAATTTCATAAATATACTGACATCGGACACTTCTCTTCACAACGAAGATAAAAAATAAAGGATTCTACAACCTACAACTTCAGTCACAACTTTGCAACTTAAGAAACGTAAATTGTTTTTTTACTCAAAATGGTTATTCATGACAGTATACTATCGACTTTCAAGATTTTAAAATTATATTCTATGTTTTTTGCGATGTTTAACTATTTCAAAGAAATTTTTTGCTGAGTTCTTAAATGTATAACAATAAAAAATTAATTGATACTACTCTATTGTTACATAGTAACAAAAACTTCCATGTGAAATACTAGAATTAATAATATGCTATTAAAACATTATTATTGATTAATTGAAAATTTTAATGGATTATCATGGGATATTTTAAATGGTTTTAACACCAAGTGCACAATTCATATTTATAGACTACTTGAACAAATCTTATGAGTTGATGCAGTATTCTTAATGATGAAGGTTGCTTTCCCTTACTGGATTGCATTGTAATGTCAACGTAAAATGCTGTACTTACAATGTAACTGGTAGTGAATGCTAGCACCATATGAGAAGTGTTCTCGAGTTCAATATTGGAGAAAGTTGAAATTTCTTGAAGTTGTCGAAGATGTGTTCAAAATAAAATTCGGAATTATGTTTTAGTACTTAGACTAATGTATAATTTCTTTGCTGAGTATGGAATAATTTTTATTACTGTACGGCTTTTAATTTTTTATTTACGAAAATTGAAAATAAATAAGATATTGACTTAAGAGAAAAGAACTACTACTACTTTTATATCGAAGAAAATTTAAGTACTATAAGCTAATAAAAATATTTAACTTATTTTTTGTACTTTAGAAAATAGACGTTTATTCCTTAACTGAAAATATTGTGTTTCTTTATTTAAGTAAATAAGATAATATATTCTTTATGTGAAAATTAAAATTTGCTTAATGTAAAATGAATAACTTACAAAAACGTTAATTGATTTAAAAAATTAAGTCAAATAAAATTTTAAGTAAAGATACTTTCATAATTAAAGTTTACTGGAAGAAACCTATAAAAGATTTAAAAACATTATTTAGTAAATTTAATTCGTAATTAAAATTTTGCTGAAGGAAAAAGATAAAATAAATTTTCTTGAAGTAAAAATATTCAATATTGATAACATTTGATAAATAAAAATTATTGTTTGAAGTAACTAAAATACTTTCATAAACTTTTCTTAAAGATAATTCATTTAATAAAATTATGATTGACTTTCAATAACATTTCTTTCACCAAAGTATTTATTTAAAATCAAAATTATTTATAGTAGAACTAGTCTAAATAATTAAGTAAAATACTTTGTACTTATTATTTTCACTAACTAATTTTTTTAACTTTGCATATATAAAATTATTAACTTTTAAATAACATTAATGAAATAATAAGTTATGAGAAGTTTTTAAAATTAAACATTTAACTAAAATATTTTATACTTCTTATTAAGATTATCTTTAAAATATTTAGGTTTCACAAATTTCCTAAGTAAAAATTATTATATCAATTAAAATGACTTTCGTAAGCTTTTATGTAATTCAAGCAATTATCTTACTTAAAATATTCTCTAAACAAAAGTAAATATGGTATAGTAAGATTTCTTAAAAATCTCTAAAATAGTTTATATTTACTATCAAACTTTGCTTAGTAAAATTATTTACTTATAAAACTTTGTATAAGTAGAAAATAAACTAAGCATTCCTGAAAATAAAATAAGTTATGAGTTTCGTTTTATTAAAATATTTACTAAACTATTTAAGTAAAAATACTTTGTACTTCTTATTAAACTTCTCTTTGACTAAAGTAGAGTACAATTATTATGCTCCACTTTAATTTAAATAACTAGTTTAATCAATCTGGTGAAATAAATTAAATAACTTTAATAAATTAATTAAATATATTAATATACATAAAAGTAGATTTAAGAAAATGAGGCACAGTTTCTATGAAAGATAGATGTGACTATTAATCAGTAAAACTAACTTATAGAAATTTTAATTTAACTAAAATATAATCAACAGAAAATGTTCTTTAATGATATAATAGACTTAGATGAAATACATTTAATTAGAAAATGTCGCATGAAGTTTTATCGAGTAGAAAATAATCAGCCACATGAAATTTGGTAAAATATTGTTACCAAAACTGTAATTAAAATAATTTACTAATAAAAATTATTTTAAAATCTTTAATTCCTTCTAATTGATTAAATTGGATAATTTAAAAAAATCTTAAATGAATTATTAAATTTTATTTTTTCTATTTTCAATATAAAACTTAGTAAATAAAGTTTGAATTAAGTAAAATTATTTAGTAATTAAATAAAGTTGAGAAAAGTGTTACTATTTGAACATTAAAATGAATAGGAATGCACAATTTCTTTTTCTGTCTACTGGGAAAAAAATGATCTTTTAAACTTGGCATTACTAATAAATTTATTCTAATATTAAGAATTCATGATTTCCAAATTTGTAATAAGTCAGCTTTCTTCTACAACAAGAGGAGGTTATACAAATTGAATATTAGCTTGAAATTTAAACTTCAAAATTATTTAAAGTAACTTTTGACATGCCAATTAAAGAAAAAACGTTCAGATTTTATAGTTACGGATTATTGATCTTTAGACATTTTCTATCCAAATTAAATATTAAACAATATTTATACGATGTAAAAATTGTCTTGAACTGTAGACTAATGAAGAATATGTAGCATTCTAAACAGTTTAATGATTCTCAGAATTTTTTTAAAACATAATTTGAATGAAAATTAATCTCTTTGAATATAACATTTCTATTATTACATTTTTCTAGCATCAAAATCTTTGAAAGAACATTCCTAAAATTAATATGAACATTGTAAAGAAAAGCTTTACGTTTAGAAATAATTCATAACTTTAAAGAATGGAAAATTGTTTTGAGATCCTTGATTAAACTTTGCATGATATTTTGAAATTTATATTCATGAGCTTATAAGAACATTGGAAATTGGAAATATATAAATACAAATTCTAGAAAAAATCTTTATTATTAGGTTTACACACTTCATTTTCAGCTTAAGTTGATGAATATTGAAAATGTAAAATATTATTAATAATAATAAACTTTCTAAAACTATTGATGGAAAATTCTCCTTTCTAACCTCCACAATATTATGTTTACACTAGCAGTTACCTTTCTCATAGTTTACAAGGATAATATTAATAATACAGCATTGCAATATTAATATTTAAGAAGTGAAAACAATATCTTCGTAATGCCTAATAAGATATACTATAAAATTTTTAAAAATCATTTTCAAGATCATAAGCCATAGTGCTGTTACCACCCATGCAATTAATTTTTTCTTTTTATCAAGATCATAGTTTCACCTTGTTGAAGTGATAGAATTCAGTAAAATTTTACTTTCTACTCCTCAGAAAATATTGAAAATCAGAAATAATGTAAGTATGTTGTTCCTAACACTAGTTTCTAGTCTGTAAGTTGTAAATTAACGAGGTATAATTTCATTTGTAACCTTGTAAGAAAAAATATCCTACTTTTTAAGTGCTTAATAATATAAGTAAAATTTATTTAATAATTGAAGATGAAAAATATATATTTGTTATTTACATAACTAAAATTTCATTTACAAGATTTTAACAGATTTTCAAGGATGAAACCTTTAATTAGAAAAGCAAATATTTTATAGTTAACAGAAGTTTTCACTGTATAGTTTGTAAATTATTTTGATTGAAAATTCGATTGTAACTTCTCATCTATGTAAGAAAATGTACTGGTTTAAAAATGTTTATTACTTGATTAAATAAAATTTCTTCAGTAGAAAAAATATAATGTGTACCTTATATAATGAAAATCTCATCTTCAGCTTTCGAGAAGTTGTTTAATCATTTTAATAAGAACTAATTTTTTATTGTATCTTATAATTTGAACCAATAAGTGTCTTTGAAAAAAGATTGTTCTGCTTTAAAAATATTTTATTTTACGGAAATTTCGTTTGTATCTTATTAAAACATTGAAATAAGTAGTAGAAAGATGATTAACTTAGAGATGTAAAATTCCATTTGTAACTTTCTAAGAAATATTGTTACTACTTTAGTTTTGTGGTTCCATTAAGTTAAATTTATTGCACAACGAAACTTGGAAAACATTTTTTTAAGTTGCGAATCTAACATTTGAATTTGAACTTTGAAAAATGTTTCTTTGAACACACTTTCGTGTAAATATTGCTATATGAGCAAACCTATCATTTAAATAATGTCAGAACATAATAATAATCTAATGTATCTAAATCAAATATTACAAATAAATATCTAAACAAGCAATAGTCTTCTTCCTGCAAGGTTACATTTTTCTGTACTCACAAATTCACATACTACACACAGACACACACACAATTAGTATGAACATACAAATCACCTGAAAATGTTATGGAAGTTTTTTGCGAGCGATCATCATGAATTGCTTACGTTATATTTTACGATGGCTTTTTTGCGAGCAATCGTCATGAGTGTTGCTTGCGTTATTATTTAGGACGGCTTTTATGTATCCGAACACCAGCAAAAAAGCCGTCATAAATAATGACGCAAGCAACACTCATGACGATTGCTCGCAAAAAAGTCGTCGTAAAATATAACCTAAGCAACTTATGGCCATCGCTCGCAAAAAACCGTTATAATATTTTCAGGCGATTTGTACGTTTCATACCACTTGTGTGTGTGTTGCATCTGATTTTGTGAGTACAGTAAAATGTAAGCTTACAGGAAGAAGACCTGATTGTTGGTAGAAAATATCTTTCTTTCTGATATTTGATTTAGATAAATTGCATTATTATTATGTATTGATATTCTTTAAATGTTGATAGGTTTGCTCATAAAGCAATATTTACATGAAACTGTGTTCAAAAAAACATTTTTGAAAGTACTAATTTAAATATTATTTGTGGAACTTAAAAAATGTATTTTCCTAGTTTGGTTGTAAAATAAATTTAACTGAATGGAACTTCAAATCTATTTAATGTACTAACAAAGTTTCTTAGAAAGTTACAAATGAGATTTTACTTCAGTAAGTTAAGCGTTCTTCAACTTTTATTTCAATGTTTTCAGTAGGATATAAATGACATTTCCGTTAAATATTATAAAATATTTTTAAAGCAGAACAAGCTTTTTTCTTAAAGTTATTCATTCAAATTATAAAATAGAAAGAAAATAGATCACTTATTAAAATGACTAAACTTTTTGAAAGTTAAAGATGAGATTTTAATTATGTAAGGCACACTTTATATTTTTCCTACTTAAGAGATTTTATTTAATCAAGTAATAAACATTTTCAAACTAGTACATTTTCTTACATAGATGAGAAGTTACAATCGAATTTTTACTAAAATAATTTACAAACTATCCAGTGAAAACTTCTGTTAAGTATAAAATATTTGCTTTTCTAGTTAAAGGTTTCATCCTTGAAAAACTTTTTCAATCTTGTAAATCAAATTTTAGTTATATAAGTCACAAATATATATTTTCATCTTCAATCATGAAATAAATTTTACTTAATTTATTAGGTACTTAAAAAGTAGGATAATTTGTTCTTACAAGTTTACAGATGAAATTATACTTCGTTAATTTACAACCTACAAAGTTGAAACTAATGTTATTTTCAACACAGCTTCGTTATATCTTATTTTCAATGCTTTGTGAGGAATAGAAAGTAAAACGTACTGAATGATTTCACTCCAACAAGGTGGACCTATGATCTTGAAAATAATTTTTACAAAATTACATGTATACCTTATTATTAGGCATTACGAAGAATTTTTTTATTTCAGATCTAAAATATTAATACTGCAATGCTGTGTTATTAATATTGTCCTTGTAAACTATGACTAAGGTAATTGCTAGTGTACACATACTATTGTGGAAGTTAGAAAGCAGAAATTTCCATCAAAAGTTTATGAAAGTTTATTATTATTATTAATATTTCACATTTTCAATATTCATCAGGTGAAAATGAAGTGTGCAAACCTAAGAGTAAATAATTTTCCAAGAGCTTTTATTTATATATTTCCAATTTTCAATGTTCTTATAAGCTCATGAATATAAATTTCAAAATATCATGCGAAGTTTAATTAAGAATGGTAAAACAATTTTCTATTCTTTAAAGTTATAAATTATTTCTCCTCGTAAAGATTTTCTTTACAATGTTCATATTTATTTTAAGAACGTTTTTTGAAAGATTTTCTTACTATAAAAATAAAATAATACAAATGTTATTTTCAAAGAGAAAAATTTTCATTCAAATTGTTTTATAAAGTTCTGAGAATCTTTAAACTGTTCACACTATTACTTATTTTTTATTATTCTAAAGTTTAAATCAATTTTTAGTTAGTATGAATATTTTGTATTTCTTTAAATTAAATAGAAAATTTCTAAAAATCAATAATTCCTAACTATAAAATTAGAAAAATTTTCTTCCATTGGCATGTCAGAAGTTACTTTATATAATTTCGAAGTTTCAATTATAAGCTAATATTCACTTTATACTTTGTATATCCTCTTCTTGTTGTAGAAGAAAGTTGACTTATTGCAAGTTTGGAAATCATAAGTTCTTAATATTCCCATAATATTAATATTAGTGTTGCCAAGCTGTAAAATGATTTATTTCCTAGTAGAAGAAGAAAATGTGCATTGCTCTTCATTTTAATGTTCAAATAAATAATACTTTTCTCAACTTTAAATAATTACTAAATAATTTTACTTAATTCAAACTTTATTTACTATATTCTAGATTGCAAATGGAAAAAATAAAATAAGTAATCTTAAAAAAATATTATTAGTTATCTTATTCAAGCAAATTATAGGAAGGAATTATTTCATTAAAAATAAGTTTTTATTACTAAATTATTTTAGTTCCACTTTTGCTAACCTAATATTTTAACAATTTCATATGACTTATTACTTTCTCCTCTATAAAATTTCCTGTGACAATACTTGTTACTTCACTTTATTTCGTGTAAGTGTATTATATTTTTAACGAAAACTTTTTGTTGATTATTTATATTTTCGTTAAACTAAAATTTCTAGAACTTTTTTATTTTACTGACTAATAGAATTTCATTGATTTTGAAAGAAATTTTCTCTGAGTTTAAACAACTTTTAGTGCCTCTTATTATAATTTAATAAGTATATGAAAATTATTTAATTTACTTCATCAGGTTGATTAAACTAGTTATTTAAATTAAAGTGGATCATAATAATTGTAATCTACTTTAGTTAAAGAGATGTATAATAAGAAGTGCAAAGTATTTTTATTTAAATAGTTTAGTAAATATTTTAAAAAACGATACTCATTATACCTTATTATATTTTAAGGAATTTTTAGTTTATATTTACTTATACGAAGTTTTATCACTAAATATTTGACTAAGCTGAGTAGGATAGTAAGTAGAAACAATTCTGGTTAGGGATCTTTAAGAAACCTTACTGTATCTTTATTTCTAATTAAGGAATATTTTAAATAACATAATTGCTTGAATTAAACAAAAGCTTACGAAAGTTATTTAATTGAAATAATTTTTTCTAAGGAAATTTGTGAATCCTAAATATTTTAGACAGAATCTTAATAAGAAATATAAGATATTTTAGTTAATGTTTAATTTTGAAAACTTGTTATGACATTATTTTATTAATGTTATTTAAAGGTTAATTTTATATATGCAAAATTTAATAAAATTATTTTTAGTTAGCGAAAATATAATAAGTACAAAATATTTTACTTAAATATTTAGACAAGTTCTACTATAAATAATTTATAGTTTTAAAAAATACCTTAGTGCAAGAAATTATATTGAAAGTCATTCAAAATTTTATGATATGAATTATCTTAAAGAAAAGTTTATGAAAGTAATTTAGTTACTTCAAAGAATAATTTTTACTTAACAAATCTTATCAATAATGAAGATTTTTACTTCAAGAGAACTTACTTTATAATTATACTTCAACAAAACTAATTATAACAAATAATTTTCTACTTAACAAATGTGATGAATCTTGAATATTTTTACTTCAAGACAAGTTGTTTTATCTTGATCCTTCAGCAAAATTTTAATTACAAATTAATTTTACTAGATAATGTTTTTAAATCTTGTATAGGTTTCTTCCAGTTAACTTTAATTATGAAAGTATCTCTACTTACAATTTTAACTGACTTAATTTTTAAATCATTTAATGTTTCTGTAAGTTATTATATTTACATTAAGCAAATTTTAATTTTAATTTAAAGATTACTTTAACTGATTTTATTAAATAAGAAACGTTTTTCATTTAAGGAATAAATGTCCATTTTCTAAAGTACAAAAAATAATTTATTTTTATTAGCTTAAAGTAGTATTTAAATTTTCTTCGAAAGAAAAATACTTCTTGTTCTCCTACGGCAATATCTTTTTTATTTTCATTTTTCGTCAATAATAGATCAAAAGCCATGCAGTAATAAAAATTACTCTATACTCAGGAAAGAAATTATACATTATTCTGAGTATTAAAACATAATTCCGAATTTTATTTTGCTTACATCTTCGATAACTTTCGGACATTGAAGCTTTCTCCAATATTGAACTTTGAAACATTTTTCACATGGTGCTAGCATTCACTACCATAGTTATGTGGTAAGTACATTATTTTACGTTGCTATTAAATGTAATGAAGTAAGGGAAAACAACCTTCATCATTTACATCTTGGACGTTCTTTAGTTCAAAGAACTTTTTAATCCGTTGCAGTTTTCAGTATCTTTAGAAAAGAATACTGCATCTACTTATAGGATTTCTTCAATTAGTCTATAAATACGAATTATACACTTTGTATTATATCATATTAAAATATTCTATGATAATCCACTAAAATTTTCGCTTAATCAATGACAATGTTTTGATAGCATATTATTAATTTTAGCATTTCACATGGAAGTGTTTTCTTACAATGAAACAATAGAATATTATCAATTTTTTATTCTTTCGCAAAATCCTTTGAAAGAATTGAACATACTAAAAATCATAGAACATAATTTTGAAAATTTGCAGTCGATAATATACTGTCGTAAACAAACATTTTTAGTTAACAAAAACAATTTAGATTTCTTAAGTTATGAATGACGTTATAGAGTGTAAAGCCATTTATTTTATTTTCTCATGTTCGTTGTTAATAGAAGTTTCCGATGTGAGTATATTTATGAAATCGTATATTAAGTTTCTTGTTACTACAAATACTTTGTTCTATTTCTGTATTAGAACTCTCAAAACAAAGTGAAGGTAACGTTAAACATTGTCCTGCTTCAGCTGTAGCAAACTAAAATTTAATCAATTCTCTGACGTACCAATTTTTTAAATTAAACAGTTTCTCCCAGTGCATCATATAATTTATAAAATGAAATAATCATTTACCGCGGGGAATGTTTCTCTTCATAAACATGCTTCATAGTGTATAGTTCTACATGACAGCAAATCGCTAGCTTTGAATAAAGGTTTTAAAATTATGAGACGGTATATTTTAATATTATATTCCTTCTAATTAATTAATATACAATCGTTACAGCGTAAGTTCATTACAAATTATATGTACTCTAGGAGGACTTAAAGTTTTATGAAGTTAACACCTTTGAAATTTTCGTTCACTTCACACGTTCTGATAGCATTTTGATTGTGGTCTGGATATAATTTTCAGCTCGAGATCAACATAATATCTATTGTGATAAGAACTGTGTTTTCACCTTAGGGTAATTATTTATATGACCAAGCGTGCGATTACAATAAGGGTTGGGTTATTCCGTTGAGTTCTAATACTGTGCGCGGATTTAGTAATTTTCCTGTTACAGGTAAGAAAATCTCCATACGTGAAAAAACTCATGTCTTCAGAGTTCCGGCAGCTGAGTATGTTGGGAAATTTATTTCAATTTGAATTACATTTGCTTAAATCCACAATTCTGGGTCGGATTTAGTTTTGAAAGCAGTAACCTATCACAACTAGCTTTAACTAGTTATGAACTAAAATGGTTTCCTTCCAAGTTACGGATGGAATTTGTACAATTACTCCTGAAAATGAATCAACGTTTTACTTTTAACGTCTAATGAAGATACACTTTCACTTTTATATTAAGGAAAAGTAAGGAGAAATAATATGCTTGTCATGTTCAATTTTTCATAGAGAAAAATCTGATTGTTTTAGATTGATCACTACTTGGTTATAAAACATATAAATGAAGACAACAAAAGGCATTAGAAGGATGCATAACTTAATTCGTAAGTATACTTTTAACAAGTTCAAAATTTAGTTTATACACAATTTTAGTTATTTCTCATCTTTCGTATCACACAATCACTTTTATTAATTTTTCATGTTCACTCACTATCTGGTTTTGCCATAGTGTCTTTCTCACTTAATTTTGTCTTTACCTACACACAGTAAAGGCAAATTGCGAAGAAATATTCACAAATTTCATCACTATTTAAATTTATTATGTTTCGAAAAATAGACATGATAAATATTAAGGAAGTTCACAGCATCCCTTATCATTATATACGTACGTCTCCTCAGATTCTTGTTCATGTTCAACTCTTGTAAGACAACGATGTCTCTCCCAGTTGCATACATTATAGAAACACTTAGCGCACAATAAAAGACAATGGTTTTAATATTTCCGATTGTCGATAGCTTCTAAAATACACTTATCCTGTAATTGACACATTTACATGAATTTTCAGTATCATTAGAACACGTAGTGTTAGATGAAACTTCACTGTTCTACACATCAGAATCAGTTTCCTCAGCACTAGAAGCACAATATTCTACCTCCAATCTTGAAAAACTACGAAAAATAGCGGGAGGTAAGTCACCGTTTTACAACATTGGGTTTTCAGTTTCCAGCTAGGAGCGGTCTTCGTTGAAGTACATAATATTTTTAGTAGCGTGCAGTGTTATGCCTAAAGCACCTCTGTAGAATTATTTAAGTGTAATAATTAACACGTCATGATCTACTTTCTGAGTAACAAGATTCAGTTTGCTCCGTCACCACCTGGACAATCAAGTTCCAGTCAGCATGAGGAAGGATACGGGACTACGAAGACCACATTCTCATACATAACAGTGAAAGAAATGAAAATAACACCTACGCGAATAACATCAACTTAAAAGAACACATTGTATAAAATAACGTCCTAACACGCTCCAAGCATCTAAACAAGCTTCTTCCTCTCACTCCGAGAACTGTAATATAAACAACTTGTTACCCCTCTTCACGAACATCTGTGGTACTAAAGAGAAAATACATATTTAAAGTATTAAAAATATCGTTCAACTGACACCACCGTCAATCAAGCGGAAGGCAAAGAATTCTTGTGAACACCTGTACAGTTAAATTCTTAGAAAAGCCGTAGCTTGCAACACGTTCGTTACCATCAAACAATATGTTCCCTCCTTCAGAGCCCCAGAGCTACAATACAACTTTTATATCTTGGATAGAGCATAAAAAGAATATATATATATATATAATCTTGCTTCTCGTTAACCCTTTGTTAAAGTATTAAAATAATATTCAACTGGCGCTAATGTCAATCAAAGGCAGACAAAAAATTCTTGCAAACACTTGCATCCTCATGTTAGCATCAGGGGGATGCAAAACATCTTCCCCTCCTCCCGGGAACGTCAGGTGAAAGCAACTTGTTCCATCGCTCGAAACCACCGTAGGTGGGATACAACTTGTTTCATTTTATTAAGCGTCGACGCGTTTCAAGCTAACAAGTCTGCGCATACGTCGATCCTAACTCTCGAACACGAAATAATTTCACGATTAAACAGAAGTTCTACAGCAGTCGTTGCAAGAGCTTAGCTCCAAGACGAAGGTTGTGTGGCAATTTTATTATTTTTTATTTTCCACGGTTGTGCCTTAACTGTTACAATGATGGAAGCAAAAATTTTGCCTGTGTCAGTATCAACGATTGTGTTGTATCTGCGTTTGCGTTCCGGCCACGGGAACGGCAGTAGCAACGTGAGTGCGTCAACTGCCTTAACGTGTGTACCGTTTGGCAGCGTCAAGGCAATCGGGCCACGGGAACGTTAGTGAGGTAACAGCGGAAACGATTGTGGCAACACCAACAACGACAGCAAGACTAGCAGCGTTAT
>JAGDQP010007381.1:43288-61421 GCA_022664845.1 Lepisma saccharinum | reverse complement strand
AAACTCCGTCCTTTTAACGTAGAGAACTAGTATTGGCGTCCTTCTCGAGATAGTATATATTCCCGGAAATAACTTCAGCGCAGGAAGTGAGTGAACATAGCACTATCCATTGGCAATAATGTCTCGACGACGTTTATGATTACAACAAACATTCTTGTGATAAACATTTTGTTTGGCGTTTTCATCACTCAAAATAAAAAAAAAATCTAACCTAACCACTAACCCCCCTACGCTCTCCAAACATTAAATGTCCGTGATGTACGAATTGGAGACGAAGGAAGAAAAGTTGACTTAGGCGGAAATGGAATCACAGGCTTCTGGTCAATCACTGATATGCAATTTTTCAACTTTTTTCTGTTGTTTTGAAACAAAAAGGTGTATCCGAATCGATTTTGTCCACAGATTCCGAAAGTGACCTTCAAAATAAATGTCGTATCACGTCAGGTTTTTTCACAAATCACGAAAATGTGAAAATTGAAAAAAGCGTATTTTTGTCACCTTTAGACGCCGGCCAGGGAATTAACACCTTGATGTTGTCGTCCCTGGCGTCCCTCCTAATTTTCGCAGAGACGTGAATGATCCCTTGTTGGAAAACTACTAGAACGGGGAATGCAACGAGGTATGTTTTTTACCCTTGGCCCCTCATTCGGAAAAGAAGAAGAAGAAAATAAAAAAATGTGTTTAAAAAATGTCATTTCTTTGAAATTCCGGCCATGCTGTTAGTAACCCTACGCTGATAAACAAAAGTCATACGAGTGCCTCACATAGTCATACCAACCATATACAAAAATGACAAGATCGACACCTTGTTGGTATTAATGTGTAAACAGAAACATAAATATATAACTGATTGTTACAACAATAGTACTGAATCTTATCACGGCTAGAGTTACCACATTCACAAAAGCGGAAAATGATAGATTGCACATTAGTATGACTCATCAACCCCAACGCCCCCGCTTTCAAGAAGGTCACAGGTGGCACCACTCCGGATAGAACGTGCACTTGTCAGTAGAAGGTAGGTTCTGTTGCCAGGTGCATTGCTGTACATATGTGTCCGGTCCGTAGTGTGTGAATTTGTGTGTGCAATGGCTTCACGTGGTTGCGTCAACCATCCAGACTTATTTTGCTATATATGTGGCTGTTATACGACAGTAAAGCAAAGGCAAAATATTACGCCTTTTGTAAGAAATGCCTATTTGCAATACTTCGGGGTGAAACTAGGCGATCAGGACAAAGTGTGGGCTCCTTATAAAGTGTGTCGTGCATGTATGGAGGGGTTGAGGAATTGGAAACGTGAATCAATGCCGTTTGGTGTACCCATGGTGTGGCGTGAACCACGAAATCACGGTGACGACTGCTAATTCTGCACAGTACAGATCGTGGGACATACCAAGACAAGCAAGGGTAACATTGTGTATCCGAATCTTGCATCTGCTACGAGACCAGTGCCCCATAGTGAATCCAGACCTGTGCCATCCCCGTCCAACATCATTCCCCCAACAGAGACAGGATCAGACAGTGATACACATGATGAGACGTACCAACCAGACAGTGTGGCTGAAACCAGAGTGCCCTTGCCCTTGACCCAGCATCAATTTAATGATTTGGTGCGTGATCTTAATTTACCTAAAGACGCAGCAGAAATGTTAGGATCGCGACTCCATGAAAAAAAATTATTGAGTACGAATACGAGATTTTCCTGGTACAGACACCGAGAGGCATAATTAGTTCCGCTGTTTGCAGAGGGAGGTGGTTTGGTATATTGTCGAGACATTCCGGCAGTCATGAAATTGTACAACATCACTTACAATTCAGGAGAATGGAGGCTTTTCATAGATTCCAGCAAATCCAGAATAAAAGGTGTTTTATTACACAACAGTAACGTCCATCCGTCTATTCCAATAGCACATTCAGTGACTATGAAAGAGACATACGAAAGCCTTCAATTTCTGCTGGCAAAGGTGCAGTACAAGCGTTATGAGTGGTCTGTGTGCGGGGATTTCAAAGTCATTGGAATATTGCTCGGCCAACAAGCAGGCTACATAGAATATCCTTGCTTTTTGTGTGAGTGGGACTCCAGAGCAAGAATTGAACATTGGGTTCGGAAGCAGTGGCCAGTCAGAAGTAGCTTCATACCTGGCGAAAAGAACATTGTTTCACTTCCATTGGTTGATCCCTCGAAAATACTGTTGCCACCGTTACATATCAAACTAGGTTTAATGAAGAAATTCGTGACAGCTTTAAGCAGAGATAGTAAATGCTTTTAGTACCTTGCTGATAAATTTACATCTATCACGTCAGAAAAAATCGAAGCTGGAATTTTCACAGGCCCACAAATCCGAAAATTGATGGCGGACAACACATTTGAGGCAAGTATGAGTGAGGCCGAATTGCAAACATGGACTGCGTTCAGAAACGTGGTAAATTTCAAGGAGAGCCCAGTGATGAATGTTAGGTACGTATGTTTTATACTATGCATTTATGTTTATCTTCTCATTATTCTCTTTTCCTCCTCTTTCATCTTACCGTTTTTCTATAAGTACTAAGCATACCGTTGCATTCCCAAAAAGGAGTCGTTCATGTCTCTGTGCCAATTTGGGGTGGGAGTGCCAGGGTTGACAACGTGAATGTTTACGAAGCAAAATATAAATTTTATACTGGGTGGTTGCACTTTGCATTTTTTTCTCGCTTTCAATTTGCAGCTACGGTTTTCATTTCTGTATATGGTTGGTATGACTATGTGAGGCACTCGTATGACATTTTTTGCCAGCGTGGGATTACTAACAGTGTTGTCAGCGTGGCCGGAATCTCAAAGAAATGACATATTTTTACAAACTTTTCGATTTTTTCTTCTTCTCCGAATGGGAGGCCAGGGGTACCAAACATACCTCGTTGCATTCCCCGTTCTATTAGATTTCCAACAAAGGATCGTTCACGTTGCTGAAAGAATTAGGAAGTGCGCCAAGGATGACAACGTCAAGGTGTAAATTCCCTGGCCGGCGTCTAAAGGTGAATAAAAAAAAAGGCTTTTTTCAATTTTGACATTTTCGTGATTTGTGAAAAAACCTGACGTGATACGACAGTTTGAAGGTCATTTTCGAAATCTGTGGACAAAATCCATTCAGATACACCTCTTCACTTGAAAACAACAAAACCTTGCGTATCAGATTATAATCCAACGCTGGCAGCTGCAAGTAAATACTTTCAAAAGAGTATTTGAGAAGAGAGTTGTCACTGTAAGAGAATTACGGAAGTGACGTCATCTTGCTGCAGTACCACCTGTTAGCGTTCCGGTCAACTGCGTTCTAAAGGATGGAGAATCGTACCAAAGTGTTATCTCCCAACTCCCGGTGAAGGCTAGTTAGTAGGGCGTCGGTTTGCAGGCAGGGTTCAGTTCCCAGTGAGGTCACGTTTTTATCTTATTTTTTGAAAGAACTTTATTTTATCTTATTCATTATAAATAATTGCTGTATTTTACATTTCCAACATTTTCCACAGATGGGGTGTATGATCATTTGGGGGATTCCCGACACGCTAAGCATTTTTCGTATCTTAGGAAACTTATGAAACATTGAGATGATATTTCTGCACGTCGTCATAAAGCCTGTTGTTTCTACTTTAATTTAACATATGTTTCACTCTCCATATTTGAATACTCTGGTAACTGAGGGTGTTTAAATGAAACTAGTGCGAAATGTCGGGATTGCCCCCACTACACGGAGAATTCCGACACTTTATTGAGGCAATTACGACACCAAATAAAAACACATGTAAAAACTTTGACAACTATCTCTATACACTCAGTAACACTTTAGGATGTATTGATATTGCTTGTCGAAATGTCATCTGACAGATTATCTAAAAATGTAAAAGAAATGTTATCATTGCTATCTTTCCTCATCACCTGTAAGAACGAAAGTCAAATAAAGGGACTTGGTCAGAATCAATTCAATTACGCTGTATTATTAATATTTTACGCAGAGTAACAATACCACCTAAAATTACTTTTCATTGACAGAATGTTTAAGTTTGTGTTAAGGAATACGAGCATTCCCACTCCATCGGGATCAAGTCATGCCATGTCATGCTTTATCTGTCACTTCTGACTGCTTGTCATTTGAGAACTGTGCTCATTTGAGTTAGTCGGTGTATGAGGGATAAATTATAGGCACACCCAGGCAAATTGCTCTCTCTCTCTCTCATACACACCTACACAGACCGAAAATATAAAAAAAAAAAACAAGTATTATTAAATATGGTGTTTGTAAAGATCAATGATGGACTGGCGGCTGTTTTGGTACATGCACGTTGGCCGCTGATGCGACCCATATCGCTCCACATCGCTAATGCAGGTAGGGGAAGTGGCTCCGCTTGAGCTCATGTCGAACGACTGGATCGATTCACTAATTTTCCTAGTTTCTAATACTATAGTAAATATTGTGTACCAGGTGTGTAAATGTGAAACCGGAATTTCTGCATAGACGGCGTTAGCTGTCACTGTGGTTACCGTAAAACTGCGTCCTTGGCTCAACTTCCTTGTTTTGACTGCTGATAATGATTTGTAACTCACAACCAGACAAGTTTCATGTCATAGTGTAGTGTTTAATAGCGTTGAACATGGCGCAATTTGTACCTACAAACTACGATGTGCGGACAGCATTGATTTTGTGTTACCACTTGAAGAAAACTGCTGCAGAATCGTATCGCATGCTTGTCGAAGCTTACGGTGATCATGCTCTTGGTAAGTCACAGTCCTATGCGTGATTAAAAAAAATTAAAGTGGCGATTTTGACGTGGGAAACGAAGAACGAGGAAGACCACCGAATAAGTTTGCAGACAGCGAATTACAAGCTTTGTTGGATGAGGATGACGCTCAAACGCAACAACAACTCGCGGATCAATTAAATGTGACACGAGAAGCAGTTTCCATACGTTTAAAAGCCATGGGAAAGATTCACAAGGTCTGAAAATGGGTTCCACATGCATTGACAGAACGATAGGAGGAAAACGGAAAAACCACTTGCGAAATTATGCTCGCCAGGTACAAAAGGAAATCATTTCTCCATCGAATTGTGACTGGTGACGAAAAGGGGATCTATTTCGAGAATCCTGAGCGTAAAAGATCATGGGTAACTCCAGGAGAACCGGCGACATCGACTGCAAGACCAAACCGCTATGGACGGAAGACAATGCTTTGTGTTTGGTGGGATCAGAAGGGAGTGATCTATTATGAACTGCTAAAACCTGGAGAAACCGTTAATATCCAACGTTAGCGACAACAAATGATCGATTTGCATCAGGCTTTGCGTGAAAAATGACCAGAATATGACCAAAGACAACATAAAGTGATTGTGCTTCACGATAATGCACCCTCCCACACAGCAAAACCGGTCAAGGAAACGATTGCGACGTTTAGCTGGGAATTCTTCCGCATGCGGCTTACTCACCAGACTTGGCGCCTTACGATTTTCACTTATTTGCATCCATGCGACACGCACTTGTTGACCAGAGTTTCACATCTCTCGAAAATAGCTTGATGACTGGTTTGCAGCACAAGAGGCACAGTTTTTTTGGTCTGGCATCCACACATTGCCGGGACGATGGTAGCGCTAGCGATGGCCAATACTTTGAATAAGATAGTTCTTAGCATTGTCATCCAATCACTGTTTCTTTACTGTACATAAATTCCGATTTCAGATTTACGCATCTGGTAAAGAACAAATAGATTTTTCTAAGAGACGTTTTTGTTCATTAGGAATAAATTAAATTTAAAAAAACCAGAGCATTCGTCATGGAACAATATCGATCCACATCGATAATCTATGTTTATATTACTCGACGCCCATCCTATGTGCGCAGCCGATGTTTATTCAAGCAATGTTATATTCATCTGGCGGTAAAATAATGAAACTTCATGTTGTTGTCTACACGTGGTCAGCTTTGTTTGCTTACAAAGAAGTTGTTGACCGTTGAAGCATGTTAAAGTGAAGAAATAGCATGCCCTTTCATGTGAAGGACATAGACAAATAAAGCGTATAAGTGTTTTCCCCAAGGATACGTTGATCACTGTAAGTACATAGACAAACCAACAAGATTTATAGTAATATTTGTTATTCTGGTTACGTTTGTACGGTAGAAAGTAGCGTATTCTCTCGAGGCAAGATGTAACACTTAGTAGCATGATAACTTAAAGTTAGGTGTATTTACATTTGTTTTACATCATTTCTTTCAATTGAAGCTGTTTCATCGTCATTACGGCCATTGTGCTTTAAACTTTTTGACAAAAAAAATGCAAAAAAGAACAAGTTAAAAGCAGAAGAGTTGTGAACTGATTAAAATGAAGCGGAAATACAAATTTTGCAATCCATCAGCACAGCGAAGTGATGTAACTTTACCTACAGAAAAATAGTATTGTTTTCATAAGTAGTAAGTTTGTTTTACCATTTCTAACGTGTTAAGCTATGTCTTGTTGCTTTGTCTTATATAAAAAAGGAAGGATTCCTTTTAAAAAAATAGTAAGAAAGCAGGATTACATTATGTTTACTTTGTCAATGACCGATATTGAGCGATCTCGATAACCGATATTGAACAACGTCGGTGATCGGTTTTGAACGATATCGTTGACCGATATTGGCCAAGATGTTTACCATCAAATATGGAACGATGTTGATCGACGTCGTAAATTCCAATATGCCCATATAAACTGACGTGGATGGTCTACTTGGGTAACAGCATTGGACCCGCATAGGTCCGTTCTTTCTTCCTTTTCTTCACGCACATTTGGCCGATATCACAAATTGTGCGTCTCCTTATTTGATGACGGAATGTTTATATCTGGATGTGTGTGTGTGTGGTTGGATAGTGATAAGGGGTAGTCAGTTACTGAAAGTACCCGCAACTTGGAAATGTTTTCAGTGGTTTGTTAGGTAGATTTCGAAGAAAAATATACCTATTGAGATCGATACGATATGAAAGTATATATATATATATATATATATTTATTAACACTCTAGCGGCCATAATTTTGAAGATATGTGAACCAAATTTTTATATGTTGTTTCTAGGCTCAATAGCTCGGTTAAGTTCGTTAATGAGCAAAATCGGTCGCCATCTTGGATCCGAAATGGCCGCCGAACCCATTGTTGTATAGAATACACAGCCTAAACCGCTCGGGCTATTGAAATCAAATTTGGCATAAAGGTACATCATCACTTTTTGATTACGAAAATGTTACCTAATGAATTCAAAGACGCCATCTTGGATCCAAAATGGCGGAAGTAAGAAATCTATTTTCCATATCGTTTGAGCTAAAGATACGAAATTTGACATAAAGGTGTATTGTCACCAGTAGTTCAAGAAAATATTACGAAATGTTGAAAAAGTCGCCATCTTGGATTCAAAATGGCCGCTGAACCCTTTGTTGTATAGAATACACAGCCTAACGGCTGCAGCTAGAAATATTAAATTTGGTAACACTATACATTATCATTTGTATGTTACTAAAATATTACATGATGTATCCAAAGACGCCATCTTGGATCCAAAATGGCGGACCTAAAAACATTTTCCACACCGTTTGAGCTAGAGATACGAAATTTGGCATAAGGGTGCATTATGACGAGTAGTTTAGGGAAATATTACAACATTTGGGAAAAGTCGCCATCTTGGATCCAAAATGACCACCCAAAATCCCATTTTGCACACCGTTTGAGCTGGATAAATGAAATTGTACCATCACAAGTAGGTCACGACAATATAAGAAAACTTCCAAAAAGTCGTCAACTTGGATCCAAAATGGCAGCCCCAAAAACCCAATTTCCAAATCATTGAAGGTAGAGAAACGAAATTTTCTTTGAGGGTGTATGACCAAGAGTAGGTTTCAATAAATGGGGCAAACCTTCCTTTTGGGGGAGCAGCCCCCCGTGGGAGGGTACAAATGGATACCATGGTGGTGTAGTGCTGCAGTGAGATTTAAGTTAAGATAAAGGAGGCGCATCCTCTCAAAAGCACTGAAGTTGGGGGGCGAACCCCCTACGGGGGTCTGGGGACAGCACTCCAAGCGAAACAAAGCGAGTATATATATAGAAATGTTTTGTGAGGTATCGTTGAACAGCTCTTGATGAATAATGTACAAAACAATAAATAGTTTCTCGATAGCTCTCATATAAAGCGATATTTGAATTTTTGAAAATAAAAAAAACTTCGAGATCTACCTCAGCCTGTAGGCCTACGGAAAGAGATTTTTTTCAGGGAAATTGACAATGAAGAAAAGAATTCAACCGCTGTCCCTGAAACTTGAGACGAGGAGCTTCATGTAGTTGCACCAGAGACCATGTCAGGCGTCGAAGAACTAAAAGACAATAAACATCATCACCAATTGGTCGCAATGTTCTCCCACAACTTATGAAACAAGGGAACTTCCTTCAAAATATATTTCTTTTGAATACTCGCGAATCTTTTCGTGCTTTCGTATTTCGCTTACCCTGCTTATTTTTTTTGAACATAATGCAAAGTGAGTATGAAAAATAGCAAATATAGGGTAGAGTGAGAAAGGGGGGCAAAATCCTTCACTTTTTCCTCTTGATTCTTTTTGTTTGTAAGAGAGTGCTTTCATTCTGTACTCAATATTTCGAATGCCGTTATGAATTTCTGTCGACAACTAAAAATTAGTCGATATCAGAATCTCTAGATACTCCCGGTGCTTGTTTCCAATCTTCGATACTTGATTTTGATATTCAATAATATTTTCCCAATGTCCTTCAATGTATTAAATAATACATCTATTATTTGTAATTAAAATTTAATTCCTAAAATTTAACTCTGTCGTGAGTGATAGATGCCTATAGGACATAAACAAAATTCAAATTCATGGAGCTTTAAGATTAGGGTTGTCACCTGTCCCGTATTTTACGTAAAAATTACGCGTCCCGTATAATGAGCAGAAAATTCACACATATATTTTCAACATAGCAATAATTGTAGATATAAACTGTGATGGACTCTTTTCCAACTGTGTACTATATACAGACTGGTAAGCAGGCTGTGTTCACATCCCCAGGTCCGCACATGACGGCGTATAACAATCTTGTCTTCTGTTTGCTCTAGTTGATAACGCACTGCGAAATATAACTGTGTTAAATCAATACCGTTTGTTGTGTGATTTCGGTGCTTCATCTCTCTGATAGTGCTAGCATGACACCCTTCATTGTGTTGAATCAGCATTGACAACATAACCATTGGGTTCAATCACCGAAGCAACACCATTTGTTGGTGGTCCCTCAGGAACACCGAAAAGTGTTGAATTAATACAACCATTTTTGACAATGCGGATACTAAAGTTAACTAGAGTCTGTTGTTTAGAAAATTAAAATGTTAATCTTCCGCCTGCTAGTGATTTTGGCATTTTCTGTATGCTCTTGATAATTATGGCAGTTTTAAATAGTGCGGGTAGTCATATATTAGTATAAGGCCTAAAAAATTACTTTGATTTTAGCTTTGGTATTATCCCGTATTTTCCCCTGTCGTCCCGTATTTTATTCATCAAGAGTTGGCAACCCTATTTAAGATGCAAGTTACAGATATACCATGGGATTATTTTCAGACAAAGATATCAGTGTCAAAAAATATCAAAGTATCGGACAAGTATCGAGTTCATTAGCTGAGGTATCGACCGATACAGATACTTTGCAAGTATCGGTAGTATGGAAGTACCGAAACTATCGAGAACCCATCTCTAACTTTGGTAATGTTGTATGCGTTCAGATAGTGTAACTGGGTGTCAGGCATAATTTCGTGCTACAATGTTGAAACTCGCAACATTTGTTCTTTTTCCTCACCCTTTACCTTACAACTTAAGGCGCTACGACCACAAATGCGTTTTACCGGTATTTCTCCACTAACAGCACTCGACCACTTCCATACTTAGTACCGTGAAAATCGCTTTACACATCACTTTTCCTTGCTTTTGTCACTTGGAAGTGTTCCAAACGATCTCCTTTACGTCCCAAACGGGGATCCAACTGGTACTATTAGCTAAAAACCACATAATAATGCCATAAGTTAAATTAGGTTAGAAAAGTCCGGTTAGATTATTTTTTATATCCACGCATTTTTAAGTTTTACAAAGTTCACTGGCATAGGGTTAGGTTAGGTTAGATCATTTTTTTTATATAAACGCATTTTGAAATTTTACTGTTCACTGACATAGGGTTAGGTTATGTTAGAAAAGTCAGGTTAGATTATTTAACGTTAGAGGTTAGAAAATTCACTCTCAGTTAGAAAAGAAATATTACTGCCCCGAGAACATCGTCATTCGTCAAATTAAGAAAACTGTTACACAAAACCGGGAATTTTGAACTAAAACCTTTGTGCCAAACACATACAACATGCTTTCATACAGTCGACACCTTTGATGTCACTTTACATGTCTATGTCCTTATTTCTTGAAAAGTACTTTGATAAACTTCACTCTGTCTACATAATTTTAGTTTTTACACATTGCCAAACAAACAAAAAAAATAGATTCTCAATTCTACCTGCTATTTTTTTTACGCTCACTTGCACTATCTGCATTGATTGCACTCTCATAAGAACAGCGGCGTAGCAACATTACGGGGACCCCGGGCGAGATAACAGTGGGGGAAGGAACCCTTGTAATCAGGGAAGCACGTTTTCAATTTGTTGCATCTGTATAATTAAACATGGATAAATGTTAATTTTATTTCCACTTTATTATGATTTATAATAGAAATAGGATTAACAGAATTAGTCGTAAAAATAACAAAAATAGTCACATTAAATAATACACATTTACATTTAATAAACATTTGACTCACCTTTAAAACGCCTTACTTATTTTCTTCGAAATAAACTTTTTTATGACTTCTGAATAGTGATACTGATTACCGTCCTGTATGGACAGGGTTGTAAGTCCCTACAACCGTTTCCTGTGTCATGGTTGTTCGGAATTAGGCCTTAAAGTTTTTGTTCAATAAAGCCATCTTAAAAAAAAAAAACTTGAGAAAAACGAAGACTATATATTCCATCTTGGTTGGAAAGCCAGAGTGAAAGAAACGGTTGGAAAGCCTGAGACGTCGTTGGGAGGATAATACTAGGAAGGATCTTCGAGAAGTAGGTGTTTGTGATAAAATCTGGCTTGATTTTGCCCAGGATAGATCTCGATGGCGATCGTTTGTTACTGCGGCGATGAACTTGCGAGTTCCGTAAGCCATAGAGTAAGTAAGTAAGTAATCAATCCGAAGGCTGCGGGACCCCTCCAGCGCTGTACCCTGGACCAGCGACTACTTCGCCCACCCTTTGCTGCGCCAATGCATAAGAATAATTATTTGTGGACTAAGATACAATTGATTATACTTTCGTTGCAATAACATCCTTATTTTGTATTTTCTACTCACCTGTATTTAGGTTGACAAATGAAAATACGTAACCTGTGTACCGATTAACTAATAACATAATGTCTTGAGATATCAAAACTTTATTAATTAAACAAAATACAGTTCCTCATATACAAAATTAATAGATGAGGTTCAACAATATAGGATATTTATATGAATTCATTTTTTAAGTATAATTATTATTTTCGTTTTATTGTTCATGTTTCAGACATTCGTAATTTTACCATAATAATTCAAATTCTACATGATATTTGAAAACAGTATAAAAATGTAATTGTGATTATGTTGTTTCGGCTAATAAAGTACATTTAAAATTAGATTCGGTACAAGACAAGAAATGAATATGACCTTCGAATTGGTACATCTTCAGTGCTATAAAAAGAGTTACTACATATCCATTGACACCATTTTTCCAACATCTTGGAAACTTGCAACAGTCTGTATGATCCCCAAACCAGGTAAAAACCCACTCTTTCCCCAGAACTATAGACCTATCAGCCTCCTCTGCACCCTCAGCAAAGTCTTTGAAAAAATCCTACACTCCCGCCTCCAGCAGCACGTCGAAGAAAACTCCCTACTCCCACTCCACCAGTTTGGTTTCCGCAAGCAGTACGATACCCAACTCCAACTCGTGCGAGTAGTTGATCAACTGACAACTACCTTCAATAACAATGCATATACCATCGGAATCTTCATGGATGTTGAAAAAGCATTCGATCGTGTGTGGCACAAAGGACTCATAGCAAAACTCTCCAGGCTTCCAATCCCGGACATCTACCTCTACCTCCTCCAGTCTTACCTCAAACATCGTCAACTCCAAGTCCGCAGTGAAGGAGCTACGTCAGGAACAAAACCCATTCGAGCCGGAGTACCGCAAGGCAGCGTGCTCTCGCCACTGTTGTACGCACTCTATACCGCAGATCTTCCAACATCGCCCCCATGCACCCTGGCAACGTTTGCGGATGATACTGCGATCTTCGCTTCAAACCGTAACATGAGATACATCCAAGCGGCACTGAGAAGGCAAATCGAAAAAATAGAAACATGGACAAGATATTGGCGAATCAAAATCAACGCGCAGAAGAGCCAAGCAGTCGTCTTCACAAAGAAAAGAATCCCTCCCATGCAACCATTACTACTATTCAATCAACCCATTCCCTATCAAACTACAGCAACGTACCTCGGCGTCATCCTTGATCGAAAGCTGACATTCGGACCGCATATTCGAAAACTAGCCATGAAAGCCCGCCAAAGGACAACAGCCATCGCCCCACTCCTCAGAAGTCCAGCCCTCCAATCTTCCACAAGACATCACATCTTTTCTGCCATGATCCGAGCCATGATGACCTACGCCTGCGCAGCATGGCTCCACGCTGCAAAGTCACACCTTTCCCGACTCCAAGTAGTACAAAATCATGCTCTCCGACTCCTCTCAGGCCACGACCGTTCAACACGCATTCTCCAAATTCATGAGGACACAGAAACTACATACCTAGCAGACCACCTCCGAAGACTTCAGTACCAATTCTGGCAAAGACTACGAGATCACCCAGACCAGGAAGTCAGCAACATTGGAACAACTGCAGCCAGAAGAAGAATCCATCGAACTCCACGCCTCCCTTAACATCACCATCACTTCTCCACAATCAACGTCTAGACAACTAAATTAAAAACTCAAAATTCTAAAGTAAAAAAGTCCAATCCAAAAATTAAGCAAAAAAAAAAAGAACATTACCAACCCCAATGAAAAAACCCACAGTGCTGCGACAGGCGCAGTACTGCCCTTGTAAGGAAAAGAAAATAACTCAAACAGCCAAGAAATACAAATTAGGATGAAGACATGGAACTATTTCCGAAACTTCGAAAACAACAAAACGTCAAGAACAATTTGGACTTGGACTTGGACATTGACACAATTTAGTGACTCCACCAGGTAATCACAAAACCAAATTTTTCTCTAATTTCAGATTTTATAAGTTTTTCTCCATTCTTAACGGTATGGAGATAAAAGGACCCTTGCACCAGATCAGGAGAATTCAAATTGTGGTACGCGGAAGGTTATTAGGTGGTACGCCATAAAGCTTATAGAAAATATTAAACTTAAGGTATATAATATCAGATGATTACAAAAGTACGCCAAATAGGTAGTCAGTAGAATTACTCATTTTTTTATAAGACTAACGTCTCTGATAAATACATTATTAGTTTTCTCCGAGACCAGAAATAAATGAAATTTTTTGTTCATATTTTTTTTTTCGAACTTTTACTTCCTTATATTTCTGTTACATTGTATTATTCGAGGTGCCATTTGCTTAGCGTGATCGAGAGAAAACCTCATTTAGGATTGTCAACCTTGATGATATATCCTGGGACCTCGTACCTACAGACAATCACACTACTAAAGGTTATGTTTCATCAGTATAATTATTACTGTCAACATAATGATGTAATTTTAAATATTAGCGTTAAAATTTCAGTAATATTAGTTGATTGAAAAGCGAAAATTATAAATTTTTGTTTCGCGGTACGCCAGTCTAAATATTTAAACCTCTCCACTAGATGAACTTTGCGTGATGTCTTACGATAATAAACTAAATATTAGAACATTATTGTTTTCAATCGTAATGTTTGTGTTCATAAGAGTATGTACGTATTTTCTTAACGTTCTCCTGTAAATTTTACTTCTTGTGGCCTGTAACTGTCTTTGACGATACACCTTAATTCTGTAGCCTTTCTGCCGCCATCTTATTTCTATTATAGAATAAAATATTTCTTCTTGATGTTCAAAATAACTGGAAAAGGACAAAATACTTTGTAGACGTGATTTAATATCATAGTAAAAGTTGAGCCAGTACATTCGATCCGTGAGTAATGGAAATTCTTGAACCATCTTAAATTCATTAATGTATAACAAAGGTTAAGAAATGTAGATATTTTTCTTATTTTTGTTACCTCAAATGTACCCAACTGATGATACCGTAAAATGATACTTGCAAGTATTAGTTTCGTACATAATTTCAAGATGGTACAATACATGGTATAGAAGATACTGTGGCACGAAATTAAAAACTTTTGAAAAAAAAATCCCTTTAAATTATCTTTCTCACTAAAATAAATACTAACTGAGAAATAAATTACATATTTTAAAAAATCTTTGTTACATGACCAATAGAAAGTTTGAATCAGTGCGTTCCTGCTATTCCTTAAACAGCAATGGTATTCTAAAGAAATTTTACAAAAAAAAAATTGTGTGTATAAACACTACGCTTTTAAAAAGATAAATCCTGGATACTGTGCTGTTCTAAAGCATGGAACTCCGCTCTGATATTTGGTAGACAATCAGGCTATACTCTAATATACTACCACCGGATAGAACACGTTTCGCCGCTATAGGAGTAGGTGTTATATCGTTAACGGTGTTGCTATTTTATCAATTTTTAACCTTCAATTATTCGAAAACTGTCTATCATATAAAATCTTTACACCGAATATTTTTCACTTAAAAGGTTACCAATGACCATCGTGGGGTGGGGCATGTATTTGAGAACACACATTGTAGGTGATACACTATCCTGTACGTCATGGTTACAAATCCTTTTCTGTTGCAGGTAAGCATGGAAGAACCCTAGCTAATCGAGGCAATGAAGAGGCATGCTCGCATCGTATTCTTGACTGCAGGCCACGCCGATTCAGAGATCGCTGCATTCTTGAAAGTCGCCCGGTAATTCATCCTCAAAGTTCGGAGAGAACTGGGGGCTGCTACTGGTGATGTGGCCACCGTTTCCCACAGTAAACGACATTGTCGTCGCTCTGACATCATCAGGACGCTGACATTCGTCACTTCTGTCCAAGCTGCCATCAATGAGGATCCTGGGAAGTCCATGACGGCACTCGCCGGGGAACTGCAGGTTGACGATGTTACCATCCGACGTGTGGTTCGTATGGACTACAAGTTACAAGTCGTTCTTGTCCTAGAGAACCAGAGAGAAACCGCCTGACCAGAACCAAGCGTCTCCTGAACAAGCTGAAACATCCGGAATAGCCAGGAATGTTATGTTGTTTTATTTCGATGAGGAATTCTTTGAACAGGATCAAAAAGTGAACCGCAAAAATGATCAGTGGCTGTGTAAAAACCACGAGGAGGTTCCGACCGTCATGCACACCAAATTTCCAATCTCAATGATGGTTCTGGAGGTCATGAGCAGTGAAGGCGACGTGATGCCTTCACATTCCTTTCATCAAGGTACCAGAGTCAACGCCGTTGCTTACACCGAAGTGTTGAACACGGTTGTAAAGGTCTGGATTACAGCTGTAGCACGTGGGAGACCTGTAGCACGCTTTTCAGCTACACTTCTCAACATCCTGTACAACCCAAGAATAGAAGGGCTAAAAATGTTCATGACCATGTCACTCTCAACATGTGCCCCGCCTCCCGCTCCACAGATGTTAACCCAATGGACTATTATGTATGGGGCGTGGTTGAGAGGGATTCCGATAGGCATACACACAACACTGTTACGGCTGTTGTGGATACAATGGCAAACATTCCCAAGACCCATCTCATTACTGCCTGCAGGCGGTTTCGACGGCGTGTAGAGGCTGTTATTGCGGCTGACAGCGGTTTTATTGAATGATGTCGTCCACTGTGTATGTAGTCACCTGTACAGACCGTTCAAGAGCAATATATGTTCTATCTCCGTTGTCTGTGCCTCTTTCCTGCGGATCTGAATTTGTTCTCAAATACCTGCCACGCCCTGTATGTACCTTTAATTAGATCACATCTGACAAAGTTGACCTCTATACAAAAACAACAATATCAACTTTTTCAATATCACACAGAAAAGATATAAAGAAACAAACACCTCTTTACTGTTACAACTTCATTGCCTCGAACAATTCTTCTATCGCTTCAGTCATTCGAACTCTAAAGTTCTCATTTCGTTGGAAATGGTTACACGTATTCCTCGTTTGATCATCTTTAAGATAGGATCCAAATCCGTCTGGTTTATCCGGATCAACAAGATTCGCCATGTCTTCTGAGTCCATAAGCACAAAAGGGAGGTAGATTATTTTGAATACAGCACCTACTAATGATATGGATAGGTAATGTTCCCACAAAGTCTCAAAAGTAAGCCCTTCAGGAGTTTTGGTATTTAATATATCAAGGGTGTTCAGAAACGAATCGTAATATATTTTAATAAGAGCCTTCTCATTTTCCTTGCGAAAAGCTCTCACCGTACTTGCCCAAAGGAATACAATCATATCTATTGTTGGAGCATGATATGAAGCTACTTGAAGGTCTAACAATTTAACCGATATAGGATTAGTGTCCTTGTATGCAAAAAGTAAATTATTGATCCACAGGTCACCGTGAAGTGTTACATTTACGACTGACCATAGTTCAACAAGTTTCCTACATTCTAACAGTAAAGTGGGAATTCTAGACTCATAACTTGGAATTGAGTCTTTTAGATGAGGAAGAAACCGTTTGGCAAGGACAAGGACGGTCTCGAGGAATTTGTTTATAAATTCATTACCTTCGGGTGGTTCAGGGTTGAACAAGAGGTCCTTCAAGAAAGGGAATACCTGATTTAAGGGTCTTCCTTTCTTCTGCTCTAAAGCTACCGAACCAGCATGGAGTTTAGCGAGTTGTTGCATTACCAAAGAACAGTGGGCGAAATCTAAACCTTTTTTCCTATCAGCCAGTATGTAACCACTTTGTGCTAAGTCTTCCATTACCAAAAAATCATTAGCATCACCACTCCGCGCTAGATAACACTTAGCGTAAGGTAAAGTGATTCCTAGCTCTGTTATCTGTGCTATAATTTGGGTATAGAAACCAATTTCAATATCAAATACATTGAATTGATTTACAAATTCTTTTTGGCTTTGCTGTTTAGGGGAGGACTTAATAAAGAAGGTGAATTGTTTCTCTTTCCCTTGGTGTATTGTTGTAACTACTGCTCTGGAATGAAGGGCCATGAAACCGGATACTTCTGAAGTCGCACTTTTGAATTTCACATCAGTGACATGTATGTCATTGCTTCCAACTAAGCTACGTACAATTGTTTCCATATCCTTGATTGGAACAATAGTATTGTCTGAAGCAGCAGCCATCTTGGAAAGAAGATCTTGTCCTTCTGCTATGGAATATAAATTCTGGGTTTCTCAAGTCTATATGAGGAAGAAAAGTAAAGATACACGAGATCATTAAAAAATTATAAGTAAACTAATTAACATTATTATACATTAAACACACAGAGATCCTAACCATATACCATGGAGGATAAAGGAGCGTCAAGGAGCATTCGTGAAAATAGTTTAAACTAAGAGCGATCATTGCATAGTTGTGACATCTAGTGATCGCGATGTAAATTACATGCACTGGCTCAGGCGGCAACACAATCTACCTAGTTAACATTTGTTCATAAGGAATTTAGTGCCTCGCTCTCTTTGTCTTTAAGAAACGAAGAAAAGCAATTGTCCTTTCATTTCTGTCAATGTTTTGACCTCTTGAAACATCAGAAGAAGCTGGTATATGGAAAATAATCTTTACATTTTCTTTCAAGAATAGATTTTTACGATAATCACACATCAGGTTCTTATTATTTGAACTAGAAAGGTCAGGTTCAATAGATTCTCTTCAGGTCCTTTGCTTATATACAATTTAGATGGTGCGAAGAGATTAAAATTGATTACTGTTTCAATATAAACTA
>JAGDQP010007381.1:0-38288 GCA_022664845.1 Lepisma saccharinum | reverse complement strand
CAGAGCTACCTAGCGGATGAATTCAAAAGCACGTGCTCCTGTACAAAAACCATTAGTTTTAGCGCAGCTAGAAATGGGGAAGCGTGCTAAGTCTATTTATTATAAGGTCTATGATAAAAGTTATTCTTGTGTCATAATCAAGGATATGATAAGCATATTTTTCACAGGCTATCATAGCATTAGTGATAACTCTGAGTATATTTATATAGATTATCTCATACCATCTCGTATACAAGTAGCATTAATATCAATACACGAATTATCATCGAAGTTCGTGCTCACACATCATTGTCTAACTGATTTACTACTTGTGGACTTCTCGTAACCTGGTCGCTTGAACACAACCGTTATACCTCTTTTGCTTTCCTCTCTCTGTACAATCCCCAATCATCGTTTTGTTCTTTCCTCCAACCTTTGATGTTGACTGACCAGGAGCGCATCCTAAATACACCCTCCATCTTCTATTTTCTTTCCTACCGGAAGGTCAGTCATCTTAAGGACTGTTCAAATAAAGTGTTTTCCTTTCCTTGTGTCCTTTTTTGCCTCCTTCGGTCAAGGATACATGCAATCCATCCTTCGTTCCCTTTAGCGTTCAATTGTTTCATATAGAAACTATCGCCACCTATAAATTCACTGATGAAGAAAGCATTGCGCATGGAGGAAGTGACCTCGCGTTGAAACCGATGGTTTGGGGAGGATAGTCCCGCCGGATTAGCATCTTGCATTCCGTTATTCCATCCATTGTATCAATGGAGTTAGTCAGTCGTTCCTTTCATTGTTTGTTTATTATTTTGTGGTATTTCGGAGATTCTGTTCAAAATAAGATTATGTTGTTATCTGCAGCAACATTTTTTTAAGCAAGAAAATTTACAGGGGAAGAAAGCATTTATTTTAGGTAAGCGTCATCTTGCGTTGTTGGGGATGTTAGTTTCAAAATCAAAATAAGTTTTGTTAAAGCACTATTCTTAGTAGACGCTGTATGTGGTGCGGTCCATTCTCTTCTCTTGTGTATAAGATAGGAAAATACTACAATAAATGATCTGATCTATTGCTGTTTTTTGTTTTAAATATAACGTTGGATTTCCTCTTGTTGAATTGAATTGAAGTATAACTTTAAGCAACTTTCAATCGGACCGGCATATGGTAAAGGAAAGAATGGGAAAGGTTATGGTCAGGATCTTATCGAAGCAGACCTTCACACGGTGACTCGGTCCAAAATGTGGCCAGAATAACACAATTGACACGGTGAACCGTTTCAGTTCTGGTTACAACCGCCTGGAAATGCAGAACTACAAGAAGGAAGATAATGGTCTATTTTACAAAAGACAAAATTATGCCTACCAAGCAAAGAAACGTTTTTCAGTATGTATTACAATATTTAAACAGGTGAGAAGAGACCGACGAAATCTGCTACTTTTTTAAAAGAATACAATCATTAGAATATTCACACGTGTGCCAAAGAAATGTCTAATAAGCAGGATATAGTCTCCGAATATACACTTTGTGGTATTAAAAAACTTATGAGTGGTATATAATGTTTTTCATATTTAAATTTAAGTTTTTAAGACAAGTTGCAGTTGCAATATAAGCGCCAGTCTCTCCATAGCCATTCAGTTTTTTTTTAACAAGATCTGGGGGACATCAACAAGGAACTAGAAATACTTCAGCAAAATACAAAGAACATACCAAAGAATCAGCTAAAACGTGATTATTGGGTTCGAAGTTCAAACAAAATGTAAAAATGAAACAAGTGTATTTAAAGTTGTAATATTAATATGTTTTCTAGCCTTTTGTGTGTGTGTGTGTGTATATGTGATGAGCGCTTCTTATGTTTTCTAGAAAGGTTTGAACAACACCTATTTGTCAATTTGGTTCATGAATTTTCAAATCCTTAGCTTTGTGGATTTAAAGACCTGCGAAAATGCTACTTACCAATGAAGTAACACCAAATAGCTCAACAAGCCGAGGAGAAAGGAACTCAATTTCAAATGTGTTTTAACAGAAAGTAATTAAGACCCATTTTCAACTATATTTAAACCTGGCAGACAAATGATAGCAATAGTGTGTTTTGGAAAGCAGCCTAGATAGGCCTAATACTTAATAATATCTATAAAATTAATTAATCTATAGCTCGAAGATATTTGCTATTGAAGAGAAATCTGAAGGCCTGGGTTATGTTATCTTACTTTACGTACGACCCTTCAAATATCTTTGTTAAAAGAACAAGCTTCAAACTCGGATTCAATTCATTTCGAAGATGTTAATAAATATTATTAGCTGTTCAAAATTACAATATTGTTCTGGATTGATTCGGTATTTAAAAAAAAATGAAACAGGAAGTGTGAATGGGGATCCGTGAATCATTACTTTAGAAGAACGTACATATTATGATAGGCGTATTCGTACTTTCTATATTATTTCGTTATATAGGCCTACATTTTCTACAGCTCTACAAGTTATATTCGTTCAGAGAAAAAGAGTGACTTAAAAAGAATTTACATGATGATACAATAATGCTTGTCATTCATGGTTTAATTTGGATTTGTAATGAAGTTTATTTTGTGGGTACATATTTGTGATTTCATAAATTAAAATTAATACTGCAGTAAACCTGAAAATGTTGGGACAAATTCCCTAGTAATTTCTGATTAAATGAATCCAGTGAAAAACATAAAATATACATTAAATGTATGAAAATGGAATAGCAGATGGTAGAGGACCATTGTGGAACAGTGAGATTACGAAAAACTTCAACTAGAATAGAAACACAAAGTTCCACTCCACCTCAAAGTGCTTCAGTTTCCACACTGGTTAAGACATTGACCCGGCATTTATATGCTTCCAGTTTGATGCATCAGTGTTGCCAACCCCCCTTTTTTCTTAAAAAAAAATGTCAAATAATAATTACTCCCACATCGTTGGCCCTATCCGCAACAAACTTCACACGTACACTGTAAAAATTGGAAACACGAAATGGATGAAAGTTACTCTGTTTTATGGAGAAATAAAAGTCGAAAATTGGCGTTTTGTTGTATCTACTCTTAAATGTGGATATAGTGTAAGTCATTTAGTGGAAAGACTGGTAACCTTACCTCCATTTTAAAGTTAAACATTTTCTTTGTAATGGCTTAACGTTAACTGAAAATTGGCTGAAACTGGCCAAAGTGTTTCGTCGGTGAACGTTCAACTTATTTTACGCATAAAATTCGGTCATTTTCTGATTAAAGTGTAAGCTAAACAGGCAATTTTGAGGTTACGTACTTTTGTGGATGAAGCTGAAGCCTTGGTTGGATATTCTATACTCCAATAACAGGAATAACGTTACTTGCTTGTCACTGAACGCCCCGCAATTTCCAGTGTGTATATTACTTTTACACTGTGAACAGTAAACAGTTCACTGGTGAACCGAGGACGACAAGGATTGCATGGGCGGAAAGAGAAATTAAGTTGGGTATAAACCTTTACACTGTAGCAAACGTATCTCTCCTTTTCTTTTCACGAGCCATTCCTCGTAGTAAAATGGCAAGCCATAAGCACAAACCGCCTTCGTAGCTAAGTGGCGAGAGCATCGGTCTGGTGTGCTGGTGACCCTGGATCGAAACCCGACCACCAGATTTTTTTTTTTTTTAATTTTAAAGGAACATTTTCTTTTCTTCTTTTGTGCTCCAATGAAATACGTTGGAAAAGTCATATATATGTACGCAATTTTGAAATTTTACAGAAAGCAAAATGCTCAACCGAAAACTGGCTGAATACAGGTTAATCCAAAAAGTGGAGGCAGCTCAGCTGCCTCCACTTTTTGGATGAACGTTGCGTCTACTGTTTTTTTACAGTGTAGCTACACAGAGATAATCCAGGTGCCGCAAGCCCCCTAGTTGTCAGTATTATCAACTTTTCTAAAAACTTAATATATCAAATTACTACCTTATCTGCATTAAACTTGGCATTTGGTTTATGTGACAGCCAGATTCCGCACGCGTCGGTCGGAGTTGCCAGATTCAATGTTGCGAACACTTCTAAAAATTTCGGATCAATTTTGCCAACGTATTTTAAAATTTAATTTTCCAAATGGGTCCCATACTGTATATGTACTGATGGGTATTATTATACTTTAGGAAAACGGTGGGCGGAGCAGTTGAACTATGAAAGTTTTAAATATAAAATACATATGCAGAATTCAACTGTCTTGTTTAGCAAAACACTGGCAGACGAAAGTGTAAACTATATGGTACATGCTTCCTCTAAAAGTTATATTTTCAGTGATGTTCCAAACAAATAAAATAAATAATAATTAAGCCTTTTAAAGACCTTGAATTGGCGTGCCCTATGTTTTCCTTTTTAGTCATGCATAAACAAAATTATTTTCAACATTTTAGTACGAATCGTTTAAGGAAAGTTTGTCATTTAAAAGTTGTTGGTTTTCTTTTTATTATTATTTTTTCTCGAGTTATTTCGGTGTTTGAGTAGGCCTACATATTCTCAAGCTAATGTTTTGTGACCCAAATCCTAAAGTGTTCTGCAACCAGTCAAAGGATAAATCGTTGCAGGGTAGTATGACGCCGGGAAATGAGTTAAATTAACTGCAAAATTTGAGAACACCACGAACCATTGTGAACTAAAGATAAACATGTAAAAAGTGCCTCCATTTTCCGTTTCAAATTTCAAAGTTGTTTTTCTGGAGGAATAATTCCTCTACGTACGCCATTCGTTTTCCAAATATCATTAATGGACATATGCACATATGTATTCCTTCTTTTTCAGTCGCGTGTCACATGACGATTACCGGAAGACTCCTTAACCCTTCAGCCTTATTAGAATGTTAAAGTGTCTGCCGTTTCTATAGAAACGATACTCAAACTGACATATACTCATTTGCCATATGTGTTAATCAAAACTTTGTAAAATCCTCGAGGGTAGATCTATTAACCCTCAAGACACGTTACCTGGAGAATGTCAAATAACAACCCTCTCCATGGAACAAGACATTTCTTAGGAGTTCTGTTCGAGCATCATATTAGAATGGTTAAACCAATTGTTTAAACTGGGCGTGATTATGCAGGAATATAAAACATTAAAGTTTCAATTAGAATAAAATGTAAAACTATTTTCCGTTTCTATGGTAACAAAGCTCAATTTTCTATCACATATTTGCACATCAAGTGAGAATCACTGAATCAAATACGTTGGAATACTTTTCTGCAGGGTTTCCCAACGTTGGAACGTCGCGAGGGGAGAGGTGGGAATGTATTACAGAGCCTTCTGAAGGCTTCAACCCATAGAAAGTGAAACAAAACCGCTTATTATAAACAAGAAAAGTACTTTTAAGGGTCGCCGGCCGGAAGACATAGTAAAAGAACGTCGAGAAGGTTGAGAAACTCTGTTCCAAACTATACCGTCACCCTTGTCTTCTTCAGCTAGGTACTGACCGAACTACTTCCAAAACATTTCGTTAAATCCTAAATACTTGCTCAGCTCAATTTTTCTAAGGATCACCAAAGATGAATGCGGCCTAGTATATTAAAAATGGACCTGCTGAATTGGTACTCCTTTCTTGTTCTGAGATGGTATGGTCTTTGCAAGAGATTTTGTACTAATAATACGACGAAGAAAATAGATATTTCTTCTACCTACCTTTATTTGTTTCATCCGTGTGAAGTACAGAAGTCCAAACCGAGAATCACAAGAGAGGCATCGTCACTCTTCAGCACTAATGAATTACTTCCCTCTACGCACCTAGAAGACCTTCACGAGACGACTTAACCCAAATGATATTACGTAAGAGAAAATGACCTTCAACCATCCACTCCCTCTCTCATTATTCAACATTGCAATTATGAATTAGCACTCTTTTTATCAAAATACAAACGTAAAATACAAATCAGCGAAACAAATTTGCAACAATCTTTCAATGGAAACAAATAACAGAATAAGAGAATGTTGTGCGTGTGTGATTTTGTGTCCTATTAACATTGAAATCATCAGCGCAAACAATATGACCTGTCTGCCGAAAGCGACAAGTTCCTCAGGACAAACAAAGTCCTCTCCATTCATCCCGATCTTATGCTTTCCTTTTTATCCCAACATACGATTTATCTTTCTTAATATTGTCAAGGAGTTGGATTTGTCTTCTTCATCTTTGTCTTTTCCCCTCAACCATCCCTTCAATTGCATTCCTCAGTGCAATCCCCGCACATCCAATGTCCTAAACAGTATCTCTTTTTTTTTTCTTTATTCTCTCCACTATTATTTTTCCCTCTCCATAGTCTAGTGGTTAGAGCGTTGGACTCATGTCCGCGTGGTCTCGCATTCAATTCCCGCCTGGAGTTCCACTTTTCGGCGCCTACCCAACATTATGAGGAAAACTGGGGAATCACGTGACGGCCACTTGGTATAAAAAGCCCCTAATACGCCTGTTCGTGGATAGATGGCACGCAGGGCTGACCACACTGCCGTCACTCAGGGGACGCAGTTCCACCAACCGCGGACAGATGGCGTTAGGGCAGGCTAAGGACCTATCGGTCTGTAACCCCCTTGGTTATTATTATTTTTATTTTCCCTTTTTCAATTCTCATCAGTACTTCTTCATTTCGCATCTTCTGTATCCAGCTGATTTTTACATTCTCTTCTTCAGTTAACAATGATTCGTGGAGTCCTCAAATCTTGCAACATTAATTTAACTCATTTCCCGACGTCATACAATGATGAAATTTTGCACAGCAACGTAAGTCGGGTGACAATGCAATATTTCATTGTTACTTTCATATATATATTTTTTTAATATGGACTTCTTTATCCTAAAATAAATACTAGCCTGCAAGGATGTGGGGTTTCACTGGTTACAGAACACTAGGATTTAGGTATCTGAACACCGAAATAACTCGAAAAAATAATTTTAAAAACTTTTTTTTAAAAAACATCCTTTGCTTAAACAATTCGTACTAAAAGTAAAAAAAAGAAAAAAAGAAGTAAGGTAGCATGGGGGGATTGGGCAGAAAACTTACACGGAAATTTTACGAAAAACGGTACATGTGGCAAAATCAATTGTGTCCATGTAATAGTTGCAGTTTCTGTGAACACCATAGATGTTTTCCAGGTTTTTCCAATATTAAGTAATTGTGGAGAAAAAATGTTTTATTCTTGGGTGCCTGTGATTGTCAAAACAAAGCGCACTTTTAGATTTCCAGTCTATATTCACGCTTCTAAATCCAAAAGGATATTTTTCTGTTTTCTTTCCCTTGCATACAACAAAGCATGGTTTGTTATCAACAGTTTGCTTGGCTTCCATTTTCTTCTCTTGCGTTTGTTGAGTGTAAATAATTTCCAAAAATACAAGCTCCTAATTCGGAAGAACATGGTTTTCTCTCATATGTGCAATTGTGTATCCACATCAAATGCAACCAGAAGGAAGTTAGAATCTGTCACGCTACGTGTTGGAGATTACGTGACTATACTAACTTTTCAACGTTCGTTTTAAGGAATCGAAAGTAGTAACAGGTTTATCTGAGGGTGCAATACCATCTACATGTAAAGTGATGGATAGGACTCGTGTTGAAATACCATTTCCGCAACTCTGACATTTCTCGGACTAAATGACATTGATTTGAAAGCAATTCAGCCTTTCTTCCCTTAGTACAAGCATAGACCTCATAATAGATAGACTTATCAGGCTTCCCCATTTCTGGCTGCGCTGAAACTAATTGATTTTTTTTTCAAAGCACATTATTTTGAATCCATCCGCTAGGTAGCTCTGCCATAGACCTCATAGTAGAATATGGCGTCTATGGCAGAGCTACCTAGCGGATGGCTGAAAAATCACGTGCTCTGAACAAAAATCCATTAGTTTTAGCGCAGCCAGAAATGGGGAAGTGTGCTAAGTCTATCGTACAAGACAATCAGGTCTTATAAGTTATGTATACCACATTATAGATATCAATGCTCTAATTTTTAGCTTAACACTAGTGCTCAGATGTTGTTGTTTTTTAAGTTAGAACCATTAGTTGAAGTTTCTTAGGCCTTGTTTAATTGTTTTCTTTCTCTCTATCTCTCTATTTTCTTTTATGTGACTAGTGAAACCTATCTAGGCTATTATATTGTCCGAATTTACGTCAAATATTAGAAAGTCACTTTCCAAAGGTCTTTATCATTCATAATTTAAGATTGGTCATTTTGCAATTCAGTTCTCTTATGTCAATTGGTGAACCATAAAGAACCTTTAATTTGGGAAGAGTTTTAGCTTATTATTATTATTATTATTGTAGTAGTAGTAATAATAATAGCAGGAGGAAGAGAAGGAGAGGAAGAGGAAGGACAGAAAAGTAGAAAAGGTTTAGAACACATGACTTTTGCTTATAATCTTAAAAAGTAGAAAAATAAAGTTATTAACATTATGCTATTAGGAAACATTTTAATAATAATAATATTTTTAGAATACTTACGTCAGAGCAGATGTTTAAAATTCCAAATAATGATAGGTTCGCATTCACATATCAGAATCAAAAATAAAGTCAAAAAGCGAACTGGCCCTTTTAGTTAATTGCCTTCGAACACGCAGAAGTCGCTGATCTTGCTTCAGTTCAACGAGATCGTAGTGTACTGAGTAATTAATAATTATCTTATCATTTTCTACTCTTATCTATTGTCGTTGAAACAGAGAATGACATACAGATTTTAGTTCTGTTCTGAATGGATTTTTGTTTCCGTACAGTTATGGCATTTTATCACACACTCGTGCTTGTGTGTGTGTGTGCTCGAAACTCAAGAATTGCCAGTAAAAAGAATGTGAAAATTAAAGGTTAAGATTTTTCATAAACATTTTATCTTTTATGTAATTATCAAAGCCTATGTTGCCAATTTGACTGAGAAGTCGTTAAACATACTTACACTTACATCGTAACTAGCGACGTGTAGTGTGACAAATCCCACACATATTTTATTCTTCTACAACACACTGAAGAAATGACGTAACACCGTGACCCATTCAGTATCCAAAGTTAAATTCCTTTCTCGTACAAAGTGGCAATTCACATACTTCTAAATATCACAACTTTCTCCAGTTTATATTAGTGGTATTCGATATTTCTCAAAATCGATATTTATCGATATATCGAATTTAAATATCGAAATGTCAAACTTAATATAAAACTGAAGTATCGAACATAGTACTGAAATATCAAAACTCAATATCAAAATGTCGAACCTAATATCGAAGTTTCGAATATCAACAAGTTCCAATATCGAACCTTCGCTATTCTCCAAATTTTGATTCGATATATCGAAAATTCGAACACTAGTTTATACACAGTGTAAAAATGCACTTCTCATACACTTTTTTGTATAAATGTCCTCAGAAAATTCTGTTAGTTCTCTGCACCAGAATGTGTATAAAATGTGTTGAAGAAAAATCGGATTTTATCATCTCTATCTATTTAGGAATGTCGAAATACATTTTTTTTTCAATTTTACACAAAGGTATATTTAATAACAATAGGCGCCTGATTTTGAAGGAATAGGCTCTTGCCTCGTAGTGGTGTTACCCCAACGGTTGCCTGGTGTGAAGAAGGGAAACCAAAGAAAACCTATCAGAATGGCCAGTACCGAGAATCGAATCCAACTCCTACCGATTACAAGGAAAGCACTTTTCCTGGTTTTCTGATTAATTTATCTTAAGGGGAAACGTCAGGCTTAATCATTCTTGAACATCAAATTTCTTCTTCTTCTATTTGTTTGCAAGAGAATCTTAACGATTTTGTATGTCCTCGGTGGTTCACCTGGTCAATGCAGTAGGATTTCACGGAAACAACCCAGGTTCAATCCCTGCTTCAGCAAAATATTTTATTATTTCCTTGTCTACCTTGCACGAAACTTTAATTCACACCCTTATAATAATAATAGATAAAACTGACCACTGGCGTGACAAACCGATAGGTCTTGAGCCTTCCCCCTCACGCCATCTGTCCGAGGTTGGTGGAATTGCGTCCGCCTGAGTGATGACTGTGTGGTCAGTACTGCGCGCCACCTGGCCACGAACAGGTGTATCAGGTCTCTCTAGACAGGATAATTCTCACCCTTGCTCATGTTAAAGTCCACAGAGATGATTAAACATGTTTTACACTAGATATGCAAAAGAGTTCAGTTTAAGTAAACATTTGAACAGTGTCCGTGCACGATGCAGATGCAAAACGAGATAATTTTAGATATCGACGCATGAGGATTGAATTGTCGTGTCTACGGAGATATGACAATGTAACCCCCCCAGATGTCGATATCTAGCTCGATATCCAGATGTCGATATATGCTACACCCAGACTTCATCAGCGATTATCCTATTTGGATGATCAATGTTCCTTTGGAATAATTGCTTCGAAACCTTTCCAACGAGACCTCACCCACCTTCCTAGCCCTAGTAGTTCCTGTATTGAAAGTTGTCGACAGACGGACAGAGCGATTGTATAAGGGTTTCCCAGCACTTACGGCTGAAGGCTAAAAGCAACTATTTCTTTTTTTTCTTTCTCCCTCTCTGATGAAAATAACACAAAATTCACCTCTGAACTTGTAACCCATCTTTCTCTCTCTTTACACCATATGCAGAGAGGTCAGTACTACATTTTCATGTTTAATGGTGTCTGCACAATTTACGATATTACGCGTAAGCTGCGGGAATAGCAATAGGAGGTTAGGAAAACTGGTATGTACCATTGATTTATAGAGCTACAATATCATGTTTTTAAGTACTAACCAAGTCACTTGTGCACCTGAGGCTGTTCGGCTAATCCCCTCATCCATATTGTTAATGTACTGTGGCGTCTCTTAATTTCTAAACCCGTCATCCCTAATGCTCAAACATCGACCTAAATAGCAGGTCATAATTTTAGTTAGCTTCTAAAAAAAACGAGGTTCACTCACAATTAGATGTATATTGTATGTTTTATGTGTGTGTCGAGGAATAATTTTCCAAAAGAAGGACCGATTTTAATTAAAAGTTTCGCGTTTTGTAGACGATCAATGTAGAAGAAAGATACACAAATAAAAACTTTTTTAACCTACAATTATCGATGGATATTAATTCGCCTGTGTTGACTCCTATCTCATTACGGACATCTTATAACCTGTACATCGCAGAATTAAAAGAAAATACATTTAATCGAAGTATTCCCGTGGGTTTTCCAGATTAGAAAAAACATATATCGCTCTGTCACTTAAACTGATATAACACTGGATTATTTTCTTTGTTTTTACGAAGGACAAGAGCTGCAATGAAGTATTACTTATATAAAGGAATTACTGGCTACTTATTGTTATCAGTGTCAATCTTTCTCAGTCTTGCAAGATGAATATGCTAGTTCTTACGGAGTATATCTTATCAGAAAAATAGGACAAATTAAAGCCTCTCTACTCTAGCCGCCGTAGTTCAGCTGAGAGAGCGTTGGTTCGCATTTGAAAGATCCTAGGATCGATTCCAGTGACCGACCATTGCGACCGAGGTTTTTCCATGATTTCTCCTCGACACCAGGCTAATGCTGAAATAATACCTTGAAACTAGGCCCTGACTGGCTCCCTACTCACATCCTCTCCTCAATCCAGTTTCGCCCTCAGCGCATATACATATACTTGTCCGCCCCGCTGGTCTAGTGGTTACCGTCATTACTACTGCTGATCGTGTGGACCCGGGCTCGATTCCCGGTCTGCCAAGAAAGTTTTTCCAAGGTATGAGGGTCTGGAACGATGCCTACCCAGCATCGTGATGCAATTGTGGAGCTGTTGTGAGTAATAGACGGTGGCGATCACAGAGAGAGCTTCGGCTCTGCTGTCCCTGCACGCCTGCTTAGCGTGGGAGCAGTAGACCTACTCCTCCCTCAGGGAGAGGCCTCATCCAGTAGTGGATTAAATATGGCTGTGAATTATATATATGTGTGTGTGTGTAGAAAGAGAGAGAAAGTACATTATACCTCTTATTAAATATGACTTGTTTTAACAATGAAAGAAAAATTCGATATACCGAATGTCCCAAAAGTGACGCAACCCCTCTATTTCATAATATGTAACAATTAATATCAAATACACAGTGACATCGTTCTTGTATTGAAACATAGCCCTGTATATTATGGAATTTTTAAAGAAACGATACATTGAATCATGGCTGTAATAAAGGTTGCCAGAGTCAGTAAACATTTTTATAAACTGTGTATATTCCTGCACAAAACCAATTTATTTAATTGGTTATCACATTTTCGGGTTCACTGAAGTCTTCTGGGTTGTTCATCGAGAAAAGGAATAACTCATCTAAAAGCCTCTAAGCTTTGTGCAAAGGTATTCGAGTATCTCTTGAGTAGGGTTTGTAGAATTCAGTTCAGACACTTGTATAGAGCTGCGCTGTTCAGAAAACCATGTATAACGTGGGTGATACGCTAAGGGCTTGCAGGATGAAGGAATATATATAAGAGAGGGATGATATGCTTATCAAGTACTGAATAAGATTGCCGATGAATTATTTAACCATCTTCAGATACAACCCACTAGGGATTCTGTCGGGATTTTCAATTTGGGGTGTAAGGCCAACATTGGAAGGATAAGTGGAGTTTTGCGGGGTTTCTATAGATTTTTGAAGGTAAAAAAAAGTTTGTGTCGGTCCTCGTGTTGTGCGAGTGCCGCACGTTGTAGTTAGTCACCTATGTCGCCTCCGATATACTTGTATATACTCACCTTTTTGGAGCTTAAAATTCATTGCAATATAAATTGAAATTACATTCTATTACATTTAAATCTGAAGGTTTCACCGCTTTCAAGACTTTAAGCTACATTCTATAATCAAGTTCAAGAACTCTGCATTATATTATTAATTTTGCCAATTTGGTTTAATATTATATGTGTGTGTTATGAAAAAGGGGATTTACATGGCGCAAGTATACTAAACGAATATTAAGCGCCAGAACTATTTACAAGTAAAGAAGCTATGGTTAAGAAATATTAAAATGTCACTTGTATAAATTATTTAACAGCCTTGAAAGTTATTTGCGTGAGATATTTTTTTTTTCCGCTGCACTATCGACCGCTCCCAGTTTAAATTCGTACAGTGCACAGACCCGTTATCATTATACAGAGTGTCTCCCAACTAAAGGCGCAAACTTCGAAATGATTATTTATGTCAAAACAAGAAAAATAATTCTTTTGAATAAATTCCGGAATCTGATTGGTTTCGGAGATACACGAGCTGAAAGTCACGGAGGCATCTTCATTAATGACGTCATAGCGTGACACATGATGACATAAGCGGAGCCGAGTCAGCATATCGCACTCGAAATAGTACCCGATTCATCTATGTAAGCAATGATTTTGATTGGCGGAGTGCCGTATAAACAGGTTTCGCAGCCTAAGACTTTCATTGTTAAGGAATTGTAGAACCCCCCCCCCTCTAAGCTGCAATCGTCAATCATAAATATAACTTAAATAGATGTATTGGTACTACTTCGAGTGTGATTGACTAGTACCCCGCTTACGTCATTACTTGTCGAGATATGATGTCATTTGTGACGATGCCACCTTATTTTTGAGAACCTGAAGCTCCGAAATTAAGCAGAATTCGGAAATTCTTCAAATAAACTATTTTCTTGTATCACATAATCACCTCCCGAAGTTTTCGCGCATTATTTCAGGGACACCATACATAATTATATGGTGTCAAATGGCCGAAAGGAGGTTGCAATGATTCTGTCATAAAAATTCCACTATGGGTGTGTCACGACTCACATTTTCAAGCGCACCTCCAACTTGCAATTCTCCCGAGTATCCTTACATGGATTCTATAGAGAATTATCACCAATGTTTGAATTCGAATCTTGATTTAGTATTTGTTCCACCTGAAAGCAATATCCAAATTAGCATATAGGGAAACCTTTGCCTACTCTATCGAACAGGTTAGCGGATAAGAAGTAACAACACAGTAGCAACACAGGAATATTTGTTTCACTTTTTACTTTTTCTTGTTCCTAATTGTCAACTCATTTGCTTATCTCACGCTTCGCCACTGATCATTTGTTCCATTCGTTAGACAACCATCTACGGTGAGGACGGTTCCGAATTCTGGACGAGATGATACACGCACTGGGACGACTTGAGTTCTACCACCACAGTCTGACCGCGAGTTCGAGTCAGTTCATTGCTGCTTATGGGGACTATTTCTGCTTTTCCAGGTAAGCCTATCTTTGTGTTATCCCGTCAATTTATATGGTCAAAATGCGACAGAAATTTATTGGTTGACTAATAAATTCAAATTCAAATATCACTGGTTTACAGAGTCATTTTAGTTTGGAGTCCCCCAAGGCAACATAATTGTTCCATTCACTATTAATATTTCTTAATTACCGTGAAGTTTGAAGATTAAACAAACAGACAAAAGTAAGTAGGAAGTGATTCAAGGAGAGAAGGGGATTTTAAACTAAAAATTATTTAAAAAATCAAAGGGAAAAAAGATACACGTAAAATATATCCCTTTAATAGCATGCACATCTGTTAGAGTATAGCAAGTACATGGTATTCTCAAGAGTTAGATTTTCAAGATAAAAGACTAATGCCTAGTCCCTTTTTGAAGTTATTTGTAACTTGAACAGTTTACTTTAGAAGCGCAAAATTACCCCGTTCAGAGAAGAAAAACTATAAAACACCCAAGAGATTGTAAAATTGCAAAAGCTGCTTAGTTTATTCGGTGCACTTGGCGTACACATATACAAATGGCTAAGAGCTTCAAAGTACTGGAGGCTTGTCTGTAATTATCGTTAGGCTGTTAATTAAAACTAAATAGCTTAACAGATGCTGGCCGTGAACTTGGTAGTGGTAGGGAAAAGAAGGAAGGGGGTTGAGAGTGAGTGAGTGAGTGAGTGATTAGGGGTCTGTGGGGGATAATAGGATAATGCGTTTAATTCATGCGGGTGGAACTGTGGTTGCGAGTTGAGTAGGAAGCTTAAAATCGGGATGCGAAAAAGGATGGGAAGAGGGATGTGACTGAGAATGGATGGCAGGAACGATTTTTGTTGTCCGTTTATATACGTATGGTTCTCTCTCTCTCTCTCTCTCTCTCTCTCTCTCTCTCATTTAGCAGATCTCTATCTTTTCACAATATAGAATGCTTGTGATTTGTCAAGGTAAGCACGTGCTTCAGAGTACTGTTAATTCAAATACTGAGCCAACAGATAACTTGAAACGTTAATATATTCACTTTCCAGTGCAGACAACGCTACCTCAAATTTTATGCGTCTTTCTTCATTCACTAGCGAAATGTCCTTTTTAACTGCAGTTTCTACACTTTTATATGCCCTAAAATAGAAAGGATTTGTTTTCCAAACAATGTATAGTTAATGGTACATTCACGTATACTAGGGTGATTCAAAAGTTCGTGCTAGTTTGGATGGAAAAGTGGAAGAATACATACGACCGTACTATTTCTCGGATTCAAATATAAGAGTGGTTCTTATCACACGTTAATTGTAAATCCTATTCTTAATTCTATCAAATTTTATACAGTTTTAGTCATACAATGTACGAGGAATCATCAAAAATATTTATACAATGAGGCCTAAATAATAAATTTAGCTGAAATAAAGTATTTTGTATTTTTATATAATCCCCTTGTACTGTAATGCATTTTCCCCTACGTCCCTGTAATGTCTTTATTTCCTGTACCAAAATAAGCTCATCGCATTATGCACAACATCCAAAACCTCATCATCATATTTAAATCGCTTCCCACAATGCTTTTTCTTCTTCAAGTTTTTAAATAAGAAAAGGTCACTTAAGGATAAATCTGGTGAATATGCTGGCCAAAGCAACATTTCAAACTCTGTAGTAGCTATGACACCCTTTGCAAAGAACAGATGTGTACAAAGCAGCATTGATGTGATGGTGCAGCATTCCCTTCGACAAATTCTCACTTCGTTTACTCTTAATTGTTTCGCGTAAATTTTCTATCCGAACAAAAACACCAGAGGTGCAAAAAGTGGAGCCAAGTTCTTTAGCCCTAAAAAGGTGTGAAATGGGAGACGGTTGAGCCAAGTTCCTTGGTGACAGCATGTAACAGAAACAAAGGAACTTCGCGCGAGCTGGAAACAGCCTTAGGGTTGGTGGCGGTGGACGTAGTGGGTTTTAGGATCCCCACCACCCTTATAGCTTGAGGATCATGAACCTTGCCACCTCGCACCAAGTTCCTTTGTTCCTGTTACATGCTATCACCAAGGAACTTGGCTCATCCGTCTCCCATTTCACACCTTTTTAGGGCTAAAGAACTTGGCTCCACTTTTTGCACCTCTGGTGTTTTTGCTCGGATTTCACAGCTTTTTGTACGTGTATAATATATATACTCGCTCGCTCGGCCTCGTTTAGGTCCTCGCCCCCCGTAGCTGGCTGCGCCCCCAACTTCGAGTTTTTGGGTACTTAGGCCCCTTTATCGTAATTACTCTCCAGGACACTGTGCTTCCATGTTGCAGATTTTTTCCCATACCCACCACCGTGGGAATGAGATATTTATTGAAACATAGGGAAGCTTTGCCATATTTATTGTAACTTACTTGTGATTATACAGCAAATTTGCTTCCTGCTGGCGGCCCTAAAATCCACCACCACCAACCCTAAGGCTCGAACATCATCTGGTGTTTTGCTCGGATTTCACAGCTTTTTATACGTGTATATATATACTGGGTTCGCCTCGCTGGGTGCGCAGCCCCAGAATTCCGTGTGCGCCCCAACTTCAAATTTTTAGGGCTACGCCCCCTTTATTGTGATCAGACTTTCTGGGGACAGCGCCCCATGCTGTGCAGACCTTTTCCCATATCTCCTCGGGGGCTGCACGCTCATAGCGGTGGTTTCATCCATTTATTGAAACATTTTCGTGATGGTACACCTTCATACCAAATTTCGTTTCTATAGCTCGAATGGTGTGGGAAAAGTTTTTGTGCGGCCGTTTTGATCCAAGTTAACAACTTTTTCAAAAATGTAAATTATTCCTAAACTACTCTTGTTAATACACCTTTATGCCAAATTTCGTATCCCTAGTTCAAACGTTCTGGAAAATGGATTATGAAGTCAGCCATTTTGGATTCAAAATGATGTCTTTGCAGATATTTTGTAATCTACTAGTGATGATATACCGTCATACTTCGAAATTTCATATTTCAATTTTTAACATCTTTTTTCTTACAGAACCTCAAAATCGCTGATTTCGCAATAAACTCTTGTTCCTGTATAGAATGCTGACGTTTTGTGACACGCGGAACTCGGCTGCATGCACTGCCGTACGTGTTGATACTCCCCTCGATTCGCTCGCGTCGCTGCGCCAAGAACCCCACGGCAGGCCGCGCATCGAACTTGAGGAGTTTGGAGGAACTGCGTCTTTTTATCACAACCAGAATCTGCAGTGCACTGCGCCACATGATGCAGATATTCCCTCATACTCCAGAGCGCTGCGTCCGAATGGGGAAACTTCCCCCTTCTGCCTGTATAACATGCTCCTGGCAGTGCTAACGTTTGTGACGAGTAAAACTTGGTGGGACACGCAGGAGTATTGAAGTTGGCGCGAGGAACTAGGCTCATCCATATTCCATTTCACCACTTTTTAAGGTTGAAGGAGTTGACTGGACAGTTTGCACCCCTGGTGCTTTTGCTCGTATTTCGCAGCTTTTTACACTTGTGTAATGTATATACTCGCTTCGCCTCATTAGGGCGCTGCCCCCAGAATTCCAAGATGGCCTCGCTGGGGCGCACCCCTTTATCCCAATCAGGCTCCAGCTGGGAACTGTACCCTAGTAGGGGAGACGAGCCGAATTTATTCTAACCTACTCGTAATGGTACACCTTCATACCAAATTTCGTTTCTCTAGCTTCAGTCGTTATAAAGTGGGGCTTAGGCGGACATTTTGGATAAAAGATGGACATATTTTTAACGTTTTCTTATATTTTCGTGACATACTCGTGATGATACACTGTCATACCAAATTTCATTTTTCTATCTCGAACGATGTGAAAAGTGGTATTTCAGCTGCCATTTTGAATCAAAGATGGTGAATTTTTTAAAACGTTGTTATGTTTTCCTACTCTTGATAATACATCATTATGCCAAATTTCGTATCTCTGGCTCAAGCAGTTGGAAAATGGATTTATGACGCCCGCCATTTTGGATCCAAGATGGCGTCTTTAGAGATATTTTGTAATATTTTCATAATCTACTAATAATGTTGTACTGTCAAACTAAATTTCATTATTCTAGCGGCAGCCGTTTAGGCTGTGTATTCTTTCAAAATTTTAGGGTTGGCGGCCATTTTGAATCCAAAATGGAGACTTTTTCAAATTTTTAAAAAGTTTTCTTAATTTGCTATCAATGATGTAGTTTCATACCAAATTTCACTGTTCTATCTTTAATCGTTTAGGCTCTGTATTCTTTGAAATTTTAGGTTTGGCAGCCATTTTGAATCCAAGATGGCGACCTTTTCAAAATGTCGGAATTTTTCCTTTATCTACTTATCATCCTCTACCTTCATACCAAATTTCATGTTTCTGGCTTACTCCAAACACCCTAAACAATATGATGAGTGAGTGAGTGAGTGAGTCAGTCAGTGAGTGAGTGAGTGAGTGAGTGAGTGAGTCAGTTAGCCTAAAATGTGCAATTTCAGGGGTCCACAACTAGAACATAGTTTGAGATACGAATATGAAATTTTGTACATCTGCACATATTTACCATATCTCCTTAACGGCAAAAGCTCATATTCCTATCTTTAACATCTTTTGTCTTACGGGGTCCCCAAATCGTCGATTTTGCCATAAACTCTTGTTCCTGTATAACATGCTTCTGGCAGTGCTGACGTTTTCTGACGCGAAGAACTTGGCTCATGCACTGCCGTGCATGTTGATTAGTTGTGCATACCAGTACCTTGTAACTGTCTCTCGGCACTGAAGGTAATCGATCATCATCAGTTCTTTGACATCTGAGACAATACTTGCCATAACTGTGTCACATGAACCTTTTGATCCCAGGAAAAGATCTTTGTTCTTTTCTTTCAGGATTGTTAAAGTCAGTGATTACGCCAGACCCCCTGTAGGGGGTGTCACCCCCAATCCCAAAGAGCATACCCCTAACTTTAAAATTTTTACGGTCAAAAATCGATAGAAACCGTGCAAAAATCCACTCAATTGACAGTACACCACCACCCCCAAACTGAAAATCCTGACGGAATCCCTGGTAAAAGTGGATCCACCTGCACAGAAAAATTTCTGTATTCTTCTGAAGCATTTACAAAGCTGACTGAAATCACCACATGGTCTCTTGCTGTATTAACATTTTGGACATCCATGACAAAGTGTTTCCGTCAAAACTAATTATGTGCAACTAAATAAAATATAATATTTCTATTCGTCACCATTTGTTCACTTGGACAATCATTTCTTCTGTGATTGATGTTGAACAGTTTAAGCAGGAATCATCACAGCAGGCCCTACCAACGGCAAAATTCTGTTATCCATTTTGTCAATTCTGCAGTAACCTGTACCACTCTCCTCTAATGTCTTCTAAATGTTAAATTTCTGCCTTGAATTTTTAATTTTTATTTATGACCTTTAAGAATCTAAGGCTCAGCCTGGGACTCGGGAACGGATTCGGGAAAGTGTCGACCAGTGCCTATGTGGAAGGTGCCATCCGGGCATTTGCCTGATGTGACTGAAGAAAAACCTTGCAAACTCTCAGTCAGGATGGTCGGCCATTGGAATCGAACCCACGACCTCCCGAATGCTAACCCAACACTTTACCACTGAGCTACGGCGGTTGGGTGGTTTCTACGTATTCATCAAACATAAATTACGGTTCACACTTTGTTTCGCTCTATTTCTTCTAAAATTTTGGTTGATATCCAGTGGCGTCATTTCAGTTTTTGCTTGGAGGGTTGGGGCAAGATCATTTAGGATCGCTTGACGAATCCCAACTATTTCCAAGCGTAGTTTTTACTTCATTCTCTACATACATGTAATTCACATGCATCTCTTCGCTGTTAATATGATATAGCTTTAAAAAAAAAGTAACATTCATATGTGACATAAGAATAAGAACATTTTAATTGTTAACGTTTGGTAAACGAAAAAGCTCTAATGTATCAAAGAGTCTTGACTTCATTTTAGGCAAGTCATTAACAACATCGTCAAGATAAATTTTCTTAACCTCATTCCGCTCCACAACCAAAATCGTTAAGGACGCGAGTAAAATATCGGAAATTGATGACCGAAGATAGTTTTTAATTCTATTTAGAACAGAAAAAACATCCGCTAGAAACAATGAGGATCAGTAATGTGACAAAAAAAATCACAATGACAAGATAAGAATAAATAGCCGATAAAAGCAGCCTTCTATAAGGTGGACATACCATATGGAGCTCAGTGTCTTGAGGTGGACATCACTAAATAATCTGGATTCAAGCCCGGCTAGATGCAGAAATCTTACATCCGCTGACACTGAGGGAAGCCAGTAGTTCTCAAGGAGAGGGAAGACAAAACTTACAGACCAAATTAAAAAAAAAGCCCCCCCATCTTGTCAGGAAAAGCAGAACTTCTTGTAGTCAAATGAAATACAACTTCGAAAACACGTAATACCCCACATTAACTCTCTTTCGGAAGTAAAATGTTCTCAAACCTAAACAAAAACTAGAACTTAAAAACTCCCTTACAAATTAATATAAAGAAAAACGCTTTTATCTGACCTACTTGGTAATTCTGACACCCGCATCATACAGGCCCTGGGCGCCCTAAGATGTGAAACAAAGACTGCCCATAAATATAAATACATCCAGTTCAACCACAGCTCTTTCTCTCTCCTCAAACACACAGGAAGAAATATAAAAATTGATAAAGTTAAAATGACTCGAAAGGACCTACCACTTAGGCAGTACACTGCCAATATTGATATAAAAAAGAATGTGACAATTGCTATACTTAGAACAAAGGGACAATGCAAAATAATATTATAAAAATAAACAATAATTCTCTATATAGGACTTAAATGACGAAACTTGCCCCGTTTGCGGAGAATTCTACAAATCAAAGTCGGCAATATCTCAAGCCAAATGGTTCAAAAATATCCAAAAGAAAAAACACAAATAGCGTGAGTCTTACTAACGCTCATATTATAATAATTATAAAAAAACACATTCTGAAAAATCACACTACTGTTTACTACACGCACTCAAACGTTACAAGTGCGTAGAAAATTAACAAGGCACCAATACAAACTCAAAGCAATAATAAAACAAATTAATTATAAAATAGCAAAAGCTTCTATATATTCTCAATAGAACAATTGCAGGCCAAGCAAAAATATCAAATGATCCAACCGAAAAATATTATTCCGCGGAATAATGAGCAGTAGGAAAACAGGTCAAGAAACCCAAAGCAATGCCCTCTAGAAAATTATATTGGCCGTATAGAAATGTTTACCAAAAGAGTACACCATGACAGGTGTACATTCATTTTCAAAATCTCTTGGAATCACACATTTCAACTAGTATGTGCTGAAGCAAAAAAAAAAAAAAAATGAAAACTAACTCTTTTAATCTCTTCTACAACAGATAAAACAAACGAATAGGCAGACCAAACTACTTCTTTCTAAACACTTAAAATAGCCGAGTTGCAATCACGCTCATCTGCTATACGCGAGGTTACGGGCTCAATCCTCGTAGAGGTTCATGAAACACAGGTTTGGAATCTACTTTACCAAAAATCTGTAGGTCTAGCCCTTAACTGAATTATTTTAGACGTTAACAATGTAATAACAAACAAAGCACTAACCGTGAACAATTATGCAATAACAAAAAATACCAATAATAATAACGAACATCATAATACAGTCATACTGATGCTGTCGAGCACAAGAGACGTGTAGACACTAACAAACCAGAAAACAAAAAAGCATCAAGTAGAGGCCCCAGTGACTTCACACGGCAGGACTCTGAACCAACAACCAATAAATAAGAAATAAGCTATAAACCGCAGATAACAAAAAAACTTATATAGCAAACTGCCTCACTAAAAGGGTTACAAAATTGATACTTATAAACACTAAGGGAGTGCCATGTTACAAAATTAAGAACCCAAACTGGAATACGAACTATGATGCTTCCGTTAAGTCCGGGATTTATGTCTCAAGACAGACTAAGATCCAAAATAAAAAAAGCCGATATTTAATTAATGATGAACTATTGACTCACTACCTGGGTTCAATTCCCGGCTGGAGTCCTACTTTTCGGCGTCCACCCAGCGTCGTGCGAAAAACTGGGGAGTCACGTGAATAAAAACGTGACGGCCACTCGATCTAGAAAGCCCCTAATACGCCTGTTCGTGGCTAGTTGGCGCGCAAGGGCTGACCACACTTCCGTCACTCAGGTGGACGCAGTTCCACCAAGCGCGAACAGATGGCGTTGGGGCAGGCTCAGGACCTATCGGTCTGTAACGCCGGTGGTTATTATTATTGAGTCAATAATTTTAACAATTTCATTTTTTTACTTACAATGTACTTTTCCTCTTGTTAATAAATATCGTTCTTAAAAATATTCAATTTCATTTTTCCTTTATTTTACCATTTTGATCAAAATATTTGTGTTCTCGCGTCACGGCGCAGGCCAGACACGCAATTACGCGGCATACTAGTGTGTCACTGCACACCCTTTGAGAATGACTATTATGATAAGCCTAGTCAACGTTGGACAGGCGCCGCACAGGGTTTCTCGGTGATCCAATTGTAACTCCATACAGATCAAATGCAGAATAATTCTTGAGAGGATACTAACATGAGGAAAAAGACTTCTTTGTAGAAGACGAAGGGTAAACACCAGACTTAAAAACGCATTGTAAGTAAAAAATTAAAACTCTTCTTAAAATATTTTTCTCAACTTCAATTTTTTGTTTCAGTTGGGCACCAAATTAATTACTATAACAGACAATTAAAGCTCTCTAACCTACATTGCGTGGCACGTTACAAGTAATTGTTCTAGTTATTTATTAATTTGGTTCCGAACTCCTACAAAAAAAAATATCATTTTTCTTTACTTTTCATTGTTATTATGTCGGTTGAACTTGCCTTTTTTAAAGAAGTTTTTTTGGCGTTATAGTGCGTAGATATATATAATTATATTCCTAACTAATTGGGGTAATTGCCCCCTCCTCCCTAAATGACGCCGCTGTTGACACCTTTCACTATCTGGTTAATTTGCAAGTCAAAATAAAAATATAAGTATAGAACTTGGCAAGATCAACTACAAACAGTTTCTGTCAAAGCAATAATCCGATTCAGTCCACTCTTTGCCAAGAAGTCTACGAACTTTCTGATCGACCCTGGGGTGTCACAATTTTTTAGTAAACTCATACCGTTGATATCAATGCTTTAAATTAACATGATGATTTGTTCATTGCATTGAATTTCGTCATGTGATAAGAAATAAAGAGATAAAATTTACGTACGATAAGATAAATAAGGATTAGACACGTAGTTTTATTCCTTAATAATTAATTAAAACGACAGTTACTACAAGCTCGTCACGCCATCTATCTTTCAACGTAAACATTTTCAAGTGAAATCTATTTTGCAAACCGGTTTTCACTTCAAAAAGGAGGAAATGACTAATTAAGTCCCATATTCTTTGTTTATCAAAACGCTAACAGATGGCAGGAAGAGAGGCCCAAATATAGATGCATGAAAGAAATTTAAAAAATCTGTTACGTGAAAACAAGATGTAAGGATTTATGATTCTCAGAAAGATAGACAGAACAGTAAGATTAGAAATGTAAAACCCGAAATTTGAGACATTTCGGGCCTAAAGTTCACGAAAATTCACAGAAACTTCATATCATCAAGTATCTTTGAGGGAAGAACTTATGATAGGTTTACAATTGAAATTTATGTCGGCTTTTCTGTCCAGTGTCTATGTTTGTTTTATAGCAAGGTTTTATAGTACTCAAGTATTCTGTGTTTCTACCCACACGAAGCAGTTCAATGAATTGAATGAACTGTTGTGTGATTTTAAAAGTATGAGTTGAGTTTCGTCTTTCTTATCTAACTCAAAGTTAGTTAGTTACTCACGGGTGGAAGTAGACGTAAGTGAAAGAAACATATAAAAAAAAAAAAAAAATCTTAGAACTAACTGTAAGTCACCCTCCAACTATTGGCATTTCCTTCTCATAGGATGAAGTGTATGAATTCAACACCAGCTGAAAACAGAGAAGCATGATCTGATTAAAATCATATTAAATTAGATACAAAGTTTCCAATTATACTATAACATAAGCCGATCTTTGGTCAACTTAATGAAAAAAAAACTTGTTAAAACTTTATTTTTGTAAAGTGGGCCAGTCTAGTAACTTAGGACTTCGGCCCATCACGATTCGCCTTTAGCTGTTAAAATCCACACCCATGTCGGGGCTCGAACCCTGCACCTTCGAGCTGATGGCCTAGGTCAACTTAATAAATTAAAGAACTGGTAATAAACATATCTATTCGAATGATAGGTACAGGCATTTTGATGTGGAAAATATCAAAGGCACCTCATGATTATATGATCATATTTCGTGAAGAAATCCTGTACATCACTGATTCTGCCAGACCGTCCCCCTGGGGGTTATCCTTCCCAAATTCTCGAGAGCACTTCTCAACTTTAAAATTTTTTCTGGTCAAGAATCGAAATAAACCGCACAAAACTCCACTTACGCCCACCCAATTTTGACTTTACACCCGCAAGAAACTGAAAATCTTGGCGGAATCCCTGCTGTTCATATTTTTCAGAGTAAACAAACAAGACAGCTTAGACATTTATCATATTCGGAGCTGACAGTCATAAGTGCAAGTCGGTATGAAAGCGAGAAAAAAAAACAACATTTTAATCTCCTGTTATTAAATGTTCATATTTCGTCTTTTGTTATCCGGTAAAGTAAGAATTGAACTAGTTGCTTACGTAACTGCTGTTCAAAATTTTGTATTTTGGGTAAGCTTTTGTTTTTCAATAATTACTTATGTCCGTAATTGTGGCGACTGACTTAAACCGTTATAATTCTCACACTCTATCCTTCCCCCCCCCCCCCCAATATGTTAATCAACCTTCCAAAATTGAAGGACGGAAAGTAGGTCCTACCCGAGCGGCACAGGATATCGAACCAATATGAGCCCAATACTGGATAACCTTGATCGATATTGGGTTGTACTGGTCCAGTATTGGCCCGATAACCTGTGTTGTAATCATAATAATGATGTTGATGATTGATGTTCAACCTGGAAGAACGTTTCTGATCCAATGGTTCCTCGGCAAGTTGAACCGGTGATAGTTTACCATTCCCTTTCATCGAATGTATTTGACATTCTATGTGCACAGTAACGTAGCTAGAATTTTGGGGATCCCCTTCAAGGAACATTCAAGGGACCTTGTCTTATGGTCCTTTTACCAGCATCTCCCACATGCAATTTAAGCATTTTTTTTTCCACATGTAAAAAACCATGAAACCAATTGTGCAGACCAACGTAACTAGATTTCTAAAAAAAAAAAAAAAAAAAGGAGATTTTTTCAACACTACGTAAAAGTTTACTTCCAGACATTAAAAATTCCTTCACTTTTATCAATTCTGAGAAAGTTTCTAAATCGAACTTCTCTTGTAATAAGTAATTATGCCAGACCCTGCTCTTGTGCGGGGATGTCACCACTCAAATTCTCGAAAGCACTCCCTCTATCTTTAAAAATGTTGCGGTAAAAAATCGACAGAAACCATGCAAATTTCATTTACACCCTCCCAACCTTTACTTTACCACCTCAGAAAACTGAAAATCCTGGCGGAATCATTGCTTATTTCCACCTATTTATATGTCGCCTGTAGGATACCCCTGGACATCTACCTCCCCCACAAAGCGTGGTCTCGCCAGCATAGTAGTTACGCTCCTGCAGCGCTGGATTTCGGTTTCATTTTTTGGCCTGGCTCTCCACTTAGAAGTGGGACAATATAACGAACCATTACAGGATTTTGCTTTCTTCAGCCAGTCAGTCGTCTGGATACATTTGACCTGACCTTCAGGGCTGAAACCCACCTCTGCGCTCTTGTATATGCAGGATCTGCAGCTGAAAGTGGATACCGAACCATTATATTCACTGTATTTCCACCAGGAATTGAACACGAGATCCACTTGATTACAACGGAACGAACCAAATCACCCATTCACTAGGGACTATATTTAGAATAGGAACTATATTTAACAGCCTATACCTCGTTTAATGTCGCATTTCTTAACGATTGTTATTAGAACTTGTGCATGAAATGAGGTGGAAAATTTCGAACACAAAGTGAGTACCTACAGCAAAGAAGTTTGAGAGAAAATCATGAATCGTGAGAGAGACAGAGGGATGTGTTGGAAAAGACGAGAACCCTAACACCGCCACCCCCACTTTGCTAAAAGAAAAAAGAAGGGGGTGCGTAAGACAACGATGTACTACAAGTTTCATTTTGAGCATCGTTTCTTCATCCCCTCTTAGTTTGTTCTGTTGGTACATGAATGACAACAAGAGCAGCGCCTGAAGATTTCCCCTTTCTCGTGATGTGCTCCTGTCACACGTTAGGTAGGGCTGGCTGATTCCGTTCTGGTACTCTCTGTATAGGGAAAAAAATCCTTCATGTTTTACTCTTTTGCCACTACTGAAGAGAGAGAGTGTTTCTCTCGATTCAAAACCCTGCTCCCTTCACTCCAAAGCTGCTACTTGAAGGAATTTGCAAGTCAAATCTAACCCAAGGCCACTTCCTCCTCGATCTTAACAATCTCCCACCACCACCACCACCATTTTCGTCGTACGCCATGTCCTCTTTCATCTATTTCGCTTTGCCTTTTCCTCCTCCTATTTCCTGTACGTTTATTTCCCTATGAAACTGTTTCTATGGTATACAACCTCGATCACTTTTTTTTTTTTTAAGGATTTCACCCCCCTCTACTCTTTCCGCCACTTTCTATTTATGAGTGAGAGGGATGCTGCTGGTGTTCGGATGAAGGGTATAGCAGTGTTACTCTCCTGGAAACCTCTTTCATTGATTCCACAGAATGTGGGAAGTAATGTAAGCACAATTTCTCTCTCCCACTTCTCTGATACTGTGCACTAGCTATTTCCGTAAATCTATCAAAGTTAATTTGCGTTATCTGTGTGGGACAAGCACGAGTGACTATCGTTTCTGTAAGAATGTTAACATACTCGCTGCTCCCTTCCACAGATTCAATCCTCTTCTCCCTGTTTTTCTCAACTTCCATACCAATATATGAGACATCCATCAATTTGTATTTAAATTTAGGAAAGTTTGTTCTGATGATATTCTTTGTATTTTTAAGATTTAATCATTAAAACAGTAAAGAAGTTCACCTCGCCATGTCACATAATCTTACCGCTGGTTGCACTATTGCACAAATAATCCTGGGTTTCCAAATCTCTGGATAAATTTTGTTCATGGATAAAATCAACCCATCGTTCCACCAAGAGTTTTGTTAGAAAGATTTACCGATCCGAGATTAATCTTAATTTCAGTAAGTCGGAAGTGTGCGGTTTTATATGTTCTGTGGGCGTGGATTGGATGATGTTGCTAAACATGTGATAGTTGATTAGCGCTCCAAGCCAGTAAAAAAAAGAAAAGAAAAAGAGCCTAAGAAAATTTCTCGAAACAAATCGCTTACGCTTGTGCGTGTTTGTGAGTGTGTTTTGAACGTGCGTCTAAATTAATGTGATGAATTGAAATCCCATTCTGGATTTACGTGATTTGTCTGGAGATGAAATAACAGAATTATTTCTATTTTACAAAAAAGAAATCTGAATTTTGGGGCTCGAGTCCTCTTAAATACGTACCTGGCGAGATCTTGTGTGGAAGGTGACGTTACCATTCGAAAGTGCTTCATTCCAGGACGAAAATGAAGCAGAAGTGACTTCTGTTGATTGAATCATAAAAAAATATACTTTTTGTACCGTTGACCAATATTCCAACCCTTATCTCGATGAAGATTTTAGCAGTAAGAAAAGTCGCAGAATTATTAGCCTTTAGCTTCTATAAAAATACTTGTCTTACTATTGAAAAGCTGTACTTGGTTATTTAGTTGGAGGTAATTTTCGGATCCCTAATTACACGATATTGTATTTCATTACATCGACTTCATTTCTTGTAAGTCAATACCTCAATTCCCGATATAAAACTCTTCATTATCACATTCACCCGATGTGAGGCTTTACTTAAAAAAAAAAAAAAAATCGTTTATTTTTTTGCACACAAATACACATACACGTGCGCGCGCAACCCCTCGCCCCACCTCAAACATTTGTATGTATGTTTACACAATTGTACATTGGCCCTATATCAGGCATTTGGTTATTGTGATTTCGTGGGGCCCCGCAAAGGCTAGGGTAGTCTCTGTCTAGAAGCACTAGATCTATCTATGTCCCTTTAGTAAACATAAGGAATTTCTCCGTAGAAACGAAATGTTTTCTTTCGACCTTAGCACCCTCTTGCAAATAAAAGATACTTTTAAAAGTATCTAAAAGATGTCAATTCTATGCCGTATTTGGAGCTTGTAATTTGAACATTTTTTTAAGCTTCATTTCAAATCCTTGTTTATTCGCTTCTTTATTATTGTTGACAAGTTTTTAGGAAATTATAGTTGAGATGATTATGTTAATCATTATGCGTAATTTTCCGAATTCAAAACTTCCTGTTCTCGCTATGAATCTTACCGTGGATAGGATCTTTACCAAATGCAAGAACTGAGTCATTACAAGAAGAGGATTGGCACAACAGGAGCAACAGTTCTAACAGAAATGGAGTTTCAATAAGTTGGAGGTTCTTTTTGGAAGAAGGAATGCGCTGAAGGGCATTTACCTTCTGTAATAATTACATTTGGAAATTAAAAATAAGGAGTGATTTCTCAAAAGTTGATAAATAGATCATTGTTTAGCAGAAATCACGTTATTTTAGTAAATCTTTTCAAGTAAACTTGTTTCCTAATAATGTTAACTAGGATCAGAATTGAAAAATATCCGAAGTTCACTTTTTTTTTCGTATTTGCATTTGTTTCTGTTCGTCGGTATCCATGTTCCAAGGGCTATCAACTCGCATAAATATTACATCGTAATACTCCCACAGAAACCCTTTTCTAATACAAGATAATTTCACCTGAATAGGCTAACTAACATACGAAGATCTTGGATTGTTTCTCGCTCCTCCTGAAAAATATGCTCCGGTGGACTTGGGATGTTTTTCAATTCAGGGTTTCAGTTGGGGGAGAAACGAGTTCATAGGAGCCTGTTGTCTGGAACGAATTCCTTTTTGAGGAACCTTTTGTTGGAACTAATTTCTTTTGATAAACCGTGTCACCTCGAAGGACCCGGACAAAAGGACGAAGACAGAAAGGCCTGAGTCAAAACAGCCCCGCGTCAAAAGGCCCGAGTCAAAACAACTCCGTGTCAAAAGGGCCCGAGTCAAAACAGCTCCACGACGAAAGTGCCCGGGTCAGAAGGGCCTCGTGTCAAAAGAGCCCGAGTCAAAACGGCCCTACGACAAAATGACCTGAGACAAAGCGGCCCGGGTAAAAAGGTTCCACGTCAGTTAATCTTGTCTATGATTTATGCAAAGTCTCTACAATGGAGTTCTTTCATTATTCTTGGTTAATCATGTGTTGATCAAAATGAGAAAGGAGCTGACCGTAGTGAAACTATGGTGCAAGGTTAACACCATGTACAACTTGTCGTAAATAAGACGTAGGATACTAATTTACATTTAGAACTTAACTACTTTTGGCTTTCAATTAATATTATGTTAAATGGTTTAACAATAACAATATTTTTCTCCCATGTATTACATAAATAACTTCCTAATATATTAGGCTATATAATACGCTAAGGCCCAATTGTGTCTGTATGTATGTTCTGCTGGATATGCATCAACTGAAAAAAAAAAGAAGGAAATTTTGCAGATATTTTAGAACTTTAAGGTATTAGAGTAATAAATAGTAGAAGCTTCGGGGGAGTTGTGATGCGGGTGCCAAAACGGGAAGAAAGGGAAATTTTGGAGGGAACAGATTCTGGTTATACGTAGTTGACTTAGGAGAGTTGTTTGTAGTGGAGGAACGGGAGAAAAGGGAATTGTTGGATTTAACTTTGAGATATTCGGGTAATACGTAGTGGAAACTTCGGGTAGTTATGGTGGGAAGGCCAGAACGGGAGAAAGAGAATTTTTGGAAGGAATTTAAATAATGCTGCCCCACTCCCCCTACTCGGCCCGCTCTCAAGAGCGAGTTACTTTAAAATGTAGACATTTTCAAAACGTCACCATCTTGAATCTAATATGGCCGCTCAAGTTATATCTCGTAGGAATGACCAGCCTAAACCACAGGACCAGTTAGAATTTTGGTTTGCATATAGATATTTTCCAAAGATGTTTGAGCCGGTTGTGGGGCTTTCTTACTTGGGCCCTTTTGACGCGAGGCCGTTTTGACTCGAGCCCTTTTAATGTGGGGCCCTTCTGACCCGGGCCCTTTTGTCGTTGGGCCGTTTTGACTCGGGCCTTTTGACGTGGGGCCGTTTTGGCTCGAGCCCTTTTGACGCGGGGCCTTTTTGACTCGGACTCTTTTGATGTGGTGCCGTTTTGACTCGGGCCTTTCTGTCCTCGACCTTCTGTCCGGGCCCTTCTGACATGGAATCTTGGTAAACATGGAACGTGAACGAATTCAAGTTCCTTCTAAGGTGGAACGAGAAAACGTTCCCTTTTAAGAGGAACTGATAAAGCCACAATCATTTCCTTTTTCAATGATCTGCGTTCATGTGCGTAAGTTCCTTTCCCTACTGTTGACGCGTTCCATGAAATATTGAAAAAAAGTTTCTCTCTCTCTCTCTCTTTTTTTTTTTGTGTTCTTCTAAAAACGGTTTTGGAAGTCTCTTGTTTTGTTCCGAGTGGCAACAGCGGTTGAATTTATTTTGTAACCTTTAAGGTAAAGCTACACTGGTGTTTATTGTGAAGTGCCGCACAGCTGTTTCTTCAGAGGCACCTGCAGAATGGTTGTTTAGTGTTGGAGAAGAATTTTCACTTGCAAAAAGGGAAGACGAACCAGAAGGATTTTATTTTTCAAAATCTTTCTCAAGTTTGGCATAAAATGGATAAATAGATGCTAATATTTTTCTCTTTATAACTTCAAAAAAAAGAACCATTATCTTTTATCTCATCAAATATTTCTTATAACACTTATTTTGCGCGGGTGTATATACATTTCATTTTGGCAAATGTTCGGGTCTAAAATATGTTTTGCAACGAAAAGGAAAACAATGACACATTTTAGAGCCCTTAGCCATTACAACTTACAACCTTACACTTTTTTTCTTACCGGAACGTGGAGAAATTCCTTTTTTTAGGAACTTCAACGTCATACTAAGATTATTTTTTTTTACTGGAATGTAGATCAATTTCTTTTTTTCAGAAACTTGAACGTCATAAGTTCATTTTTTGTCGAACGTGAATAAATTCCTTTTTTTATAAAGAACTTGACCGTAATACGTTCCTTTTTCAATGCAAGACTGAACTGTGACTTCTACCAACAATCATTAAACTTTGAACGATTCCTTCTTTTTTAGGAACTTTTCCAAGATTATCAAGCCAGCCCTAACTTCAAGTATAAAAAGAAATGTTTTGTTATCAGAAGTGTGCTATTCTAAATTTCTCGACTCACCTCGTAAATATCCTATTAAAATAACGGTTATAGCCGAGTACGAACTTTCTGCTTTCTTTTTGGTCCACGTCCATTTTTATAGCTAACCTTAATGCTGCCTAGCTACTAGGTAACAAAATATTTTTTTTCTTTTATCTTTTAGTACAATTAAAAATACAAGTAAACTTGTAAAGATTATTTTTTTATATTTATTTTGGTTGTTTAATTTTTAGTTGGAAATATTGCATATATCCTGCAATTATAGGCAACGCCGCGTGGCATTAAAGGGTAGAAAGTTGCATTACTGCCAGGATCGTTCCAAAAAAAGGTTGCAATAATTTAAGAAAAATGCTAAAGTCTACAGTTTAAAAGAAAAATATTTACAGTCATCGTTCCCCATGTGAGTAGAAACGTCCTGGATAACAGGAAGGATGCCAGACTCAAAGTATCGCCTTTTAAAAAATCAAAATTAGGGACGAAAGGAATATAATCAGAATGCGGGAGCTCCGGCAATCTGAGAATTTTCCAAGAGAAGTCGTCCCGGGATCGGAGAGGCAAGACGTTCGTGAGGTGCCTCTTTAAAAGAGCCCAATCTGATCTGAGCAAAGACAGCTAAGAGCCAGGGGTGGAAGGTGGGTCGTAAAATAGAAAAATGTAAGAACTAGTAAAGAAGGCAAAGTGAAGATAAACATGAAAAACTAAAGTGATGAGAGAAGGAACGAAAACTTTGTTAACCTGTCTGTAGAGCAACTGTAGAGCAACTTAACTCCTAACAAGTAAACCTATCGGTGCTTCAAATTGCTTTTTCGGCCATATTTGGTAGAGAAGTAGGGTACATCAGGAAACCACCATACACAGAAAGGATGATTAAAAGTCCTTTCGTCCATAAAGACAGGGACAGTAGCCAAAAGTTTCATTCATAAGAATAAATACTTGTATAGTATGACCTAAGTAGGAAAACACACGTTTGTTTGTAAAATGCTTGAAATAACGGAAGAAAAATACACATGAATAGATGGTGAGTCAATGCGCTATCTTTTAGAGGGTACGTTTGTCGTCACCACCATCTTGAATCTTGCTCGATTTTTTAAATGGGAAGTGGTTCATGTAACATATCAGTCTGGGCTAGAATTTCATCACAAATGCATTGGTGAAGTCAATTTTGTCATATAATCGTCTCAAAACCTAAACCAACTTTTCTAGCCACGCGCGACTCTGCAGGCATTCAAGTTCTTTTAACCACATCAAAGAAATGTCGTCTTGTCATTCTCTCCAGGTGGTATGACCTGCTACCCCCTTACAGTGTTGCACACCAATGAGACACAGAAACAAACAACGAACCAAGGAGCCATAGTTTCTCTTGTATTTAATAATAATAATAATAATAATAATAATAATAATAATAATAATAATAGGGTTCTGCCAGTAGAATAACGATTAGCGCACTCATAAGCTGGGCTTCGTGGACTTGATTTTCGGCGTAGACCCAGCGTCGTAATGCGAACTTCGTCGATCTCAGGACCTGGGGATTCTATTGTTCATGGGCCAAGAGAGGCTTCCAGTGCGTTGAGGGTCCAATTGGTCGTGCTGGATGGTGAATCGTGGCTTAAGCATGGGTCACTATGGACGGTGGTTCAAGATTGAATTACAGTGTATCGTGGGTTAAGAAAGCGCTAGGAGATGGTGGATCGTGGGTCAGTGTGGATTATGGGTCACCTATTATTCGATCCACGCCATTTCTGCACACGAGACGGTGGCTCTGAGTGTTAAAATAGGGTATCGATCATGTTATATATATATATTATACTCTTATAAATTACTGAATATTAGGTTGAGACTGCCGCATTACAGAAAATAGTGTAGATAAACGAACTGTACATCTTTCATAATTTTTCAAGAAGTAAGAAACCGTGAGCTAGACTTCTAAGATAATCGCAACGGGGTTGGTTACACTGCTAAGTAGAGGGTACTTTACCGCGGAATCTCACAGCATGAGGAAAGGAGGGCGGAGAACCACTTACAAGCCTTCGAGGGAAAAGTTGGTTTATCTTTTGAGACGACTATAAATGTATTTTTGAGCGAGACAATGATATGTTACATGAGTATGCGTAGTTGATTGGAAAGTGTGGAAATACTCTTGAAACAATGTAGGAAATGAAGACCCAATGCACAAGTAATGAGTACTGGGGACCATCTACACAGTGTTCATTACTTCTACATTAGATTTACTTGTCAGAAGTTTACTGTTATTGGCATGGAAATTATACGGAGGGAGGGGAAATGGAGCAGGATCTCTATGAGCGAGTTGGTTTTCGAAAAAAAAAAATGAAAGGATTTGCTGACTATTTTACATGGAGAATAAAGCAGCGAGACTAGCACAATAAAAACGAAGCAAAACGACCGTCTCGCGATCGGAATATATGAACTGTATATGTAAAGGAACATAACCGATCTTGACCTAATCAAATCTAAGAAAAAAATAAAGCACAAGAAAGTATATGAACATGCAGAATTTAAAAAAAAAAAATCATCTAGAACCAGCCTGAAATCGAACTCGCGTCTTCTACTCAGCAGTCCGAAGCTCTATCCACTGAACAACGCTAGGAACTTGCAAACAACGATTTGGAAGCTTTGTCTACGCAGTGCATCTTATGTAAAGGTGCAGTTTCGTTTGTGCGATTTTCGCATACGAAGATCGCAAGCAACTGCTGCACGCGTCACTGCATTAACACGTTGAAGGGAAATCAGTGAAACCGGTTTGGTTTGCGCGTCGGACGCATGGTGTCGCTAGCAACTGTTGCAACGACTCCTTCGGAGAGCAGTCAAGCTGCAGCAGTCGCAATCGTTGCATGATATTATGCGCAGTTTACATTCGTGTTTTCATTGAATCTTGAGTATTTTGTGCCAAATATGAACTTCAGCAGAGATGAGGATTGAAAGCTACGTCAAGAATTGGACGAAAATGATATGAAATGGTTGGTAAACCCCGAAAGAAAGAGAATGCAAGCCTGTAGTAGGTTTTATGCTCAATAGATGGCAGCAGAATATACAAGCGAATTGAAGAAACTTAAACTGAATGAAAGTTGAGTTTAATTTAAAGTGTTGTTTATATTATTATTATAGTTGTTAGTTATCACGTCTAAAATTTGGGTACTGTAAGAAATGTTGTTTACAGAAAGATCTTAAACTTGTACTGCGCGAAAAGTAAATCATATAAATGTATTAAGGATAGTAGGGCGTCACGCGTGCGGAAACGCAAAAACGAAACTACCCCACTGCATGCCTCCGTCCCTCGTGTTCGCTGAATGCGATCTTCGTATGCGCGAATCGCACAAACGAAACTGCACCTTAAGGCGTCAGTGGTCGCGGGTGGCATTGCTTCATGTTCTGATCGCGATTTTCTCTGGAAGAAAAGTACTTAAAAAGCTTTGAGGGTTCAAATATATGTACATAAAATAAGTACCTTTCTAGAGCCCACTTCTTGTTGTTCTTGATAATACGCATGCTCTGTAGTGCAGCAGCGAAAATTTAGATACAAGATTTAGTTTGAATCTAGTTCCTATTACTAGAAAGATCGTGTCAAGAATTTTGTTTGTTTCATTACTTAAATCAACTTAAACGCAAAACTTATACATTTGCACGTAATTGCTTTTATTACAAACAAAATTGACTTTCTTTATTCATTGCCGTAAACATGTTCTGGTAGTTCATCATAAAAGGTTGGAGAAAAGCTATTCAAGAATCTACCTCCTCCTCTGCTCTAACACTTGGTACAGAAGAAAACAAAATAGAACAAAACTAAAGTATTTTTGTAGCAATGTACGGATTGTTTGTAATTGAAACAATACAAGTTGATAGTGGCGAGCGCCCTCTCTTTTGCATATTTTCCAGAAATAGAAAGTAAGGAGAGTGTTATTCAATTGTCTTCTTCCCATTGTGATGGCCCACAAAATCAGGGAGAAATCTCACCTCCTCAAGGAAAACAGCTCGGAAGACGAAAAGGAAGAAGGGAAAATTTCCTAGTTAACATGGAAATGGATGTGTAAACAGCTAGTCGGCATGGAAATTTGCCCGACATTCCCACCACCACCACGACGGTGGCAAGAAGGAAAAAAAAGACAAGAGACAAGACATAGAGAGGGAGAGATGCAATGCAAAGTGCTTGTTGCGCCTTTTCCTCCCTTGGCGTCCTTTTCTTGTAAGACGTTGCAGTCCACCTTCTTAAACAGTGTAGCCAACTCCCTTAAGGAGTTCAAAATGCAAGTTTTGTTCGGTTGTGTAGTAAGTAATGCTGACACCAACAAGCAAAGACTGAGAAAATATTAACTAATTGTTCTTTGCATTGAATATGCTGTTGAATGGAGCTGATGGTGGCTTTAGAAAGGATTGAAGGAAGATTTCGAAATGTGGTATTGAAGTAGAAACAAATATCTGCTGAATGAAAGAAACTAAGTAGTGATGAACATCGGGAGAGTGAGCATTTTTAGGAATAACGAAGGAGAAACTAGTGCATCATTTTAGCAGGTTTTGTAGGTGGATAGACACGCTTGAAGTTCTGGTTGAAGAGAAAAGAGGGCGAGGAAGAAAACTAATGCAAGTCTTGCACTGATCGCATGGCTATGCACGCGCTATTTCAAATAGTTTTACTTCACAGGCCCACGCTATGTGGATCCACTGACTGTAACCCTACTTACACAGTGTATAGGCTTTCTCTGCCAAGAGATTTACTCATTGCCAGAACAATATGAGAATTAATGTACACTTGCACGAAACTGTAATTGTTCCAGTCATTTTGCTGCGAGAAATAAAAAATGTGAGCAGTCCAAAGAAATTGTGCTTCTTTTTAATTTTATTGCAGGAACATATACACAGAGAAAACAACTTTGCCCATAATAAGCAATATTTTGGGTAAAAAAAAAAAGATTGTCCTAACTAGGATTCGAACCAGTTGTTGGTTGGGTATTCTAACCGCTAAGCTAAAATGGCACCGGCCAACTTTCTGTGTATTTGAAGCACCCCCCACACCACAATTGAACCAAATAAAACATTCCATTCCCGTTGATGGTTTCGTTGAGACCGATTAGTTTACTACCAATTGTGAAATGCGAAAGAATTGAATTCGGCGTTCACAGGAAAATATTCTGTGTGATGGCTACCTGAAAAAGAAATTCTATTTCTCAGATAGTCAGTCACCACACACAAGTTCCTTTTGTGTAAAACCCAAAATAAGAACAAAAATTTGTGCTCAATTATCAAAAAATGGTTGTGGACAACGGTATATATATATATATAGTGTGTACAGTCATACGAAGCAAATCTTCCTTAACACATTTTAAACTCTAGTTGTTAACTTGTTACACGGAGAACTAAACAGACAAGTAGCCTCCGTTCATACATAGGTATGCGTATCTTTCTGGCTTTGAAGAAGTTCCTTACCTCGCCACTAGATGTCTCTGAGATAAATAGCTTATTTTCTGAATGATCTTGGTAAACTGAAATTTTCTGATTGGTTCAGCATTTCTTGTTAGCTGAAATATGATAATACAAACAAATCATCAGCTTGAATCTATGAGGATGTGCAGGAAAATAATCTATTGACTTCAGATACATCTAACGTCGACGCATGGAACTTCTTGAAATTCAGAAAGAAATGCGCACTTATTTACGTATGCGGGCTACTCCTCTGTATGATTCTCTGTGGTTATTAATCCTACACTATTTAATGGGATTTCACATGTGTATTCAAGATCAGTACATATGACTGTGTCCAGAGCTGAAACAGGTCACCGGGTTAATCGTGTCAAATTTTAGACCGAGTCATCGGGTCTATGATTGAGGCCCGGGCTGACTCGGTGCCCCTATGACCCGGAGGGCAAAACAGGATTTTCAATTCTTTCCTTATGACTTTCACCATCTGAACAGCGTTGCTTTCAGGTAGACGGGGAATGACCAGTTTTTGTTTTCAACAATATGACGGTGAATAATTCCTAATACAGTAATAGTAAAAACATGTGGAAAGTGACTTATATCCCCAGAAAGAAAGAAATGACCCTGGAGGTGCAAATAACTCTCCTCTTAGAACGGCTATTCTGAAAGAATTTGTGAATCTCCGAAATGAAAATACTGACTGATTCAAACCACTGGTACAAGATCAGGTCAAATCGAGTCAAGACAGCGTCGTCGGGTCTAGATTGGGTCAATTGGGTTAAGATTCGGTCCTCAGGTCACGAGGTCAAAACGTTAATCTGGTCATTTGGGTCACGGCCGGGTAGCTGGGTCACTTACGTGTGATTTTCACCTCCGACTGTCTCAGACCGGAACCTTGATTGTTCATCACCAATTAGTGTCGTAATCTGTGTTGAATATACCGTAAATGTGTCATGGTTAATCAACAAATATATCTCATGAGAAAATATTTACGAGAAACACCCTCGATGTATGGTCATCTGTTTTGAGGCATACAGATCCACACCTAAAACAACGGACAAGGTTTAACAAACGCTTTGTATGTGGCCTGTTCTTTGGCATCTGTAGCATTGTACTACAATTCTATACCCCTCTGTTACAACTTGGTATATTTCATT
>JAGDQP010007380.1:45125-67650 GCA_022664845.1 Lepisma saccharinum | reverse complement strand
GTTGGTGATTTTTGTCATTAAAAAAAAAACTTTAAGCCCTTTGCACGAACTGAAGATCCAACGTATGATTTTCTTCATTATTTTTTCGTTTAATAGCATGCACAACTTTTGAGACCTATTAGAATTCGATCCTCGAAAATTCGATTTTTTCGCCCCACCTTATTGCACAGCTGAAACGGGTTACTGAGTCAATCGGATCAAGTTTTGGACTAAGTCGCCTATGCTTCAGACCCGGTGGGTAAAGCAGAATTTTTCATTTATTTCCTTGCGTTTGAACAGTGTTTCTTTCTAATGTGACCTGAACCGGAGGTGTTATTCCCACAGCACAAAAAATACGACACCGAAAATTTCCAGTTCATTATAGTTCCCAGACCGGGTCAATAGAGTTAAGTATCTCACCGGGCTACCTATGTTCGGATCACCGGGTCATTAAAAAAGTGACCCAGTTTCAGCTCTGCCTCGTTGTTGGTTATGAAGTCCAGACACCCCAATACAGGGCGAAGACAATACTATTTTTTTTCTCTACATCATAGTATCTATTCAAATGATCTAATGTTTAAACTGAACTGGCTTTTTATTTTTAAAATCGTACCGTTAAGGGTAGGCGCACACCAAAACAGAGTGCAACAAGGCGAAGCTAAGTGGTGCAGGGCTATGGTAACAGCAAATCAGAGCAAGAATTCACGCATCATTATACCGAGTGACCGTAGCTCAGTGGTAGAGCGTTGGCTTGCATTCGGGAAGCCGTTGGTTCAATCCCAGAGGCCGACTATCCTGACTGCGGCTTTACCATGGTTCTTCCTCAGTCACACCAAGCAAATCCCGGGATGGTACCTTCAAATTAGGCCCTTCACAACTCCTTCCCGCATCCTCTCCCCCTATCCCGACCTGAGCCATGGATTCCTGAAGGCCATAAATAAAAATTCAAATTCAAGCATCAGTACAAAATTCCGTCTCATAGGCCCCTTTGGTTTCCAATTCTCATCTCTCTCTCGTTTACTCTCCTAGCCCTATGAGATGACAACACTGGAACTATGCGATTGGATGAAGTTACCGGGGGTTGAAGGACTGTTGAAGGACAATCGCCTTTCCCTTTGATTAGGACAGTACCGTCCGTTTACACGCACATTTGTGTCGGTCTGACTCTGCTCAATCCATGTGCACACCAACATTTACATGAATTTAGTACGCCACCGCTTTGTTTTGCTATGTTCCGCTTAATTTTTCGTTTTTAGAATCCGGTTACCATAACAAGGCAAAACCCACTGCCCCGTCTGCTTGAAAGTGCATGGATTGATCAAAGAATCTTGGCAGCCAAATATTTATTCCATTTTAAACATCCTACTTTTACTTGTATTTTAAGCGATTTCATATTTCACAGAGTTTACGAGCTAAACTTACATTCTGTCAAGTTCAAAACATTCAGAAAGTTGCCTTTCGATTTTTTTGGTAGCAGAAATATCAGGTCTGTCTAGTCTTCTTTGTATCAATTTCTTTTGGTGTTATACATCCTTTGATAGAAAAAAGGGAACAAGAATTGGACAAATGCAACTTTTTTTACTGTATTTAGAAGAAAGGACATAACATGAATGGAGAGAATTTAAATTGCGTTAAAGGACCTGGCGCTTTTGACAGAAAACTGATGAATACTGTATGTTGAACAGTTTTGCTATCTTTCCTTGTAAAACATTGTCGAAATTCTCATTTTAATTTGCTAATGAGTAAAGTAATGAGAACCGACTTTAGGGACAAACTATACAGAAATTAAAATGTATTTGTTGCTCTAGAAAAACAAAAACAATGTTTTGCCACTTTTTTTTTTCTTCAGAAAATTCTCTCAAGAAAATAACAAGAGAATATTCACTTTCGCAAGGAAAAAAAAACACTGTATTAAATAAAAGGTAAAGTATGTTTACAAATAAGCCAATCCTTTTTATTTTACTTCTTTTTTCATTCTTTCTTCGTGTAAGGGAAAGCAGATTTGCAATGTGGCAACGCTGTATCCGGCAATACAGCCACGGTGGCCGGCCGTGCTCAGGCAGTGATGAAGAGGTGAGTCGCAGTTACGAGCGTGGCGTCACAGCTTTCGTGTCACGCTAATACATGTTACCTTCGCGGATACAGTTTTTCACTTCTCTCGGGAGGTGGTCGTAACAATTTTTACACTACACCGTCTCTTCTTTGCATCTTGCTTTCGCAAGGAACATAACAACGAAAGTGACGTCATCTAAGGGACCACGTGATAAGGGATGAACGGGTGCGGTTACCATAGAAACCAAGAGCCGGGTCCCAATCAAGAAGTTCCGTCCTTGAAAGTGTGTGTTCAGTTGTTTTGAAGAAGTTACAAAGAGTTTGTGCTGCTTTTGTGGTGGTGTTGGTTCTTTTGTGTTCTTTTTTTTTCGTAATCGTTTGGTTTTTCAGAGTAAATAGAAGGCAAAAGTGTTTGTTTTAACTAATTCAAAGTGTCGCCCCCTCTGGAAAATCAAGACGGCCCCTCAGAAGTTCAGGGGATGAGGATAAACGGGAAGGAGGAAGGTGGGGAAGCACCCCTTTCCCCCGGGTCATCAGCTGAGATGGGTAAGTACAATAGCCTTTACTTTTTTTTTTTCTTGAAAGGCAGAAACACACATTTAATGAGAGTTGTAGCTACTTTTGATTAAAGTTGAATAAGCGATAACAACACTTACGTAGTACTTTTTTTTTTTTAGTGTTTGTATTTTTTCTAAGTGTCTAACTTTCACTTATGAAACCTAATAGAAAAGCCTTCGTTCCCTCGCCATAGTGTAGATTTGTAGACACAAATATGTCGCGCGTATGCGCTCCAATACGACATTAATATTACAGAATATACCAGGTTGTTTCAGGTTATTTGGTTAGGGTGCTGTTTGTCAATACCTGTCACTGTGGTCTAGTGGCACAGGTCGCTCACGGTGCTCGTGGTTCGAGCCTTAACCATCGTTACTGTTTTCCGTAGTTAATGTCTTCGGCAAGGGTGGCTACTGGGATAGTACCTACTATAGATCAGTGGTAGGGCTGCCAACTATGGGAAATAGAATTACCGGCACAGCTAACTAGCTATGCAGGGTTGCATAAACCATAGGGGATAGAAACAGACCCCCCAAAAAGCACAGAAGAGTAGAAGTGCAACTTCTTGTGTAGAAAAAAGACGTAATCAAAAACCAGAATTGGTGAACAATACCTAAAATACCACTTCGCACTGTAAAATATAAATTTTGTAAACTAAAATACCTGAACTTGAACAGTTCAGAACTTGACGCAACTGATAAATATGATGTATTTTCCCAGAGAAAATATAATATCAAGTAAACCTCAATACCAGCAACTCAAAGAATATAATTAAAGCCATATAATGTAAGCCTACCTAAAAAATTATTACCAGAAAATTTAATGAAAAATGGGGGAATACTTAACATAAATTTTGCAGAGGGATAGCAAAGAAATTAATAAGCTTCTTTTTCTTAAACAGGACAAATAAAAATAAAACAACCAACAGACTGGGAAAAGGGTGAGTGGCAAATCTGAACTGGAAACTCGGATTCCAGATCTGACTATCGTCTCTGGCAGAGAGTATCATAATTCATAAATAAAATAGCGGTCATATGTTAGTTAGGTCGGTGAGACTTCTGTATCGGCCACAGATTTTAATCACAAAATTGGTACAATTTCTAGCCCTATCGGTGAAATACCGGCTCGGCATCCCTACCCCTGAATAATAAAAAAAGGAAATTAATAAGTTTTTACGAAAGAAGTTAAGAAATGTTTAATGCGCTGTCCTTCTCCAGCATAGTTTAGTATTTCAGTTCTGACAGTTATATAAAAGCATCTATATATATATAGGGTAATATTTTATATCACGTGCTGTTGTTCTAGATGTAAATTAAAAGAAAGTACTATACGCTAGACAAAGTACATTAATTGTATCTCGTTAATAAGTTGTAATAGAATAAACGATAAAATTATGAGAAGGTGTTCTATTATGAAAATAAAGGTTGACTCCGAGATTTTATTTTTGTAGGTAGCCGCAAAATCTCTATGAAAGCCACACGTAAGACGATCAACTAATGTTCAGAAAATTGCCGGTCGCAATAGTGCCGGTGAAAGCTTGGTACCGGTCACCGGCCCAATAGAAAAAAATACTAAAATTTCCGGCCAGACCGGTAGAATACCGGCTGGTTGGCAATCCTAATCAGTGGTAATGGCCCTGGTCGATTCAGGAGTAATGTATTCGTAGTCGTAGAAGGACGTTATCCTTCAGGATCAGTTTAGCTCATGACTTACTGATGTAAATTAAATCATTAGTCTCAATCCATTCCTGACTCCTATGAGGATAAGTATTTTTAAGATTTGATGTCCGCCGACAAGCACTACGCCGTTGGGAAGTGGGCTGGGGAACAATAAGGTTTCACTAATAAATGACTCAGGTAACGAAACAGTTACAGATAATTTGAAAGATATGTTCCCAAAACGAGTTTAGTCATTTTTTAAAAAATGTTTTCAGGTGATTAAAATAATAATAAACTGCAATGAATGTGCTTTGTTTTTTATTGCTTCGTATTTATACGTGACGCGGTTTGACTTAAAACACAATAGCTTTTCATTTTAGTGCTACCAATTTGAGTTGCAAAGCGGCACTCGTATACCGCATTTGATAAGAAATACTTGCACATTTTGGCAATGCAAAGAATAGGGTTATATTCCTAGAACCGAAACACCTGTGGACAGCAGTTTTGAATTGAACTTATTTTGGAAACCAGTTCTTCGGTTCTATGTGTGCGGTAGCGATTCGACACTATTTCAAATTAGGGTAGTTTGAGTTTGCCTCGGTGGTCGTAAGATGTTGCCCGCGTCCAGGAGATTTTGGATTAGAATCCCAGTTGGAAGATGTTTGCGAATTTTAAGAACATTTCACTCATATAATTGGATAGGCTGATAAACAAGGACAAACAAGTGGTTTTCATATTTTTTACCAGTTTTTTTTTTTTTTTAATTCGAAGCAGTAGGTCAAGTTAGGTCCGTGCGTGCCTTGAATTTGATCGTGCAGTGTCCGCATCACCATCCCTGGCCAAAGAGCGAATTTGTAGACCACTAAACTGCATTGTTTACAATATAAAGGAATGGAGTGGAATAACTAACACGAATTGGGTATATTTGTTTTCAAGACCCAGAAAATTGTTTTTCAATATACATTTTATTGATGACGGCATATACCCACCTAAAATTTATGAAATACGCAACTATATGGGATAGAAAGCGAAAGGTTTCGCTACAACGAGCGAAGCGTATACCCACCTAAAACAATAGCATTACATCTCTGCAGCTCATCCAATATGTCGGTATCTCAATTTATACATGTAGATATAGACTACATTGTTGTGTCCCTTCACATATCTAAATTGAATATGATTGATAGAAACAGCGAGCCGAAACTGTGTCGAGTGGAACTGCCTGAGACAATGTTCTGGTTCCCGTAGGTCACACTGTTGGCCACCTTTGCACACCTCGCGGCAGCCCTGATATTTATGTGTATACATCCTAGTTTTCAGTAGCCCAATCCCTGTGCTCAACTGATGATGGTTAATTTGCAGGGGGCGAGAAAGTCCTGAATTTCGTTTCTGAACCTTGGACGTTCATTAACATATTATTGCAGCGTGTTTTGTATGAAGTTGTTGAATTCAGTTTACTACTGCAGTGTTTGAAACATCGGGAGAGGCGGGTGCATGGGACACAGAATATTTAATTCAAGATTGTATGTGTGAACAGCAAGTCAATTAAACAAATACCTAGGCCTATACCAAAATGTTGATATTGATTCCGCAAGTCCACCCCGTGCTTTCGTTTCGTGAGACAAATAGGCTGTGAGATTAAAAGGATGAGTGTAAGTAAAGTATTTGAATTCTGGCCGACTATGTGCTAAAAAAAAAAAGTGTCAAAATGCAACCAAAGATCTATAGTTTTCAAATTATATATACTGGTAGTAAAATTCTGACAAGTTTTTAGATTTTTTTTTCTGGGCCAAAAGAATTTGTAGTCACTAGGTGCCAGATCCGGGCTATAGGAAGGGTGTTCCAAAACTTCCTACTGAAATTGACGCAGGATTGGCCAAGTTTAGCAGTGTGCGGTGTTGCATTGTCTCCAGTGCCTCTTGTTTCTTGTGGCGGTCGGCCAATCGTAGTCCGTTCATAGTCTGGTAATACCGTTCAGCTGTCACAGTGGTGCTGTCGGGAAGAAATTTTCAACGTGATCCACCACTGTAGTTCACTGAGCTACACCCAGATGATCCCAAAACACAGTGAGCATGGTTTCCTTGGTCGACGGTGCTGTCTTGAACTTCTTTGGTGGCGGGGGACAGCTAGCCTGTTTGGATTCAGATATCCCAAATGTTACGATGGAGAGAGTAGTGCTTGCTGCAGATGTTGCTCGTTTGCGGTACTCATCATGCTGAACGAGGTGGCACAATCGAGCACAGTAGCAGGTGGAATATGTGTTCCTCAACAATGGTGGCATTCAGCGCGGTGAGGGATCACTGAATTTGTCCTTCGAATGCCACTGAGAACTTCAGGCTCACAGTGAGCCGACGCCATCTTTGTGAGCAAAGATTTTCGCGCTCACTTGTGAGCCGGACCTCCCGGAAGTGCGGTTAGTGTGACTGCAATATGGATGGCTTCCGGCGGAGAGGACTATAGTGTCACTTACGAATTTAATAGTAATTATTATGAAATAACTACAAGTCATGAGGTACACTTGCAGCTTGCCTTACAGCTTGTAAGACCATATTCATAATTAATCCGTCGTCGATAAAAAGAAAAAACGGTGACATATGCCTCACATCTTCCCGACGCGTTATGTTTACTACCCTTTGTGCTGTGTGATATTCAATTGTTCGTGAAATTCAACTGAATTTCGCAATTCCTGAAATTCGCTCAAAATTAAGCTTAGACGAAATTTGGCATCCGAAGGATCCGCTGTGAACGCTCACTCACACTGAGGCGCTCACCGCACTGAATGTAGCCGGATGTTTCTCTGCTCTTATTCTCACTCGCTTGTCCTCGTGTATCGTCACTAAACTAGGATTTGCCTATTTTGTTCCTAACCATTAAATCGTAGGCTTTTTAAATTGATATGCTCTAGGCATGTGAGATACATACGGATTACCAAGTTTTATAGCACCTGTTGGCTTTAAGCGCCTATTTTAAAATAAGGACTTATTTTGTGCTTATATTCAGAAAAATATCGGTACATATTTTTCTTCCAGAGGTGTGGGAAATACGCAAATTTTTAGCGGTTCGCAACAGTTCAGTGACGGCAGAGTTTGTTTTCTGTGATGGGAAAATTGCATTAACCGGATTTATATTCTGAGACGGCATTCACTAAGAACAGAAACTTCTTCTTTGGACCGATGAGTAAAGAGTTGGAGTTTCAGTATTCATGTATAGAATGGTGTGTTCAGTGTTCGATGTGTTATAATTTACGAAGGGAGGATCCGAGAACTGGTAAGTTTCAACCTTGTACCTATTTGGGTAGAAATACCAAGATTTGTTGGGCATGGTATTCGGAATCAACAACCGGGAATCAAATCTTCACGCACCAGGGAAAATCTCCAGCATAATCCCCGACGAATTGAACACTGGATGTGTTAAATGGGAAGCCGAAACGTGGACCCTACGGAAGAGTGTCAAAAGCAAATTTGGAAGCTTTTGAAATGTAGATATGAAGAATGGAAAAGATCAAACTGGTCGCCAAGGTTGTTTGATTGAAATCAAAGGGATTTAAATCAGGTTTTTTTTTAGGAAAGTAAAAAGAAAAGATCGTGATTTAAATCGAAGTTATATAAAAAAGTAGACATAAAGTGCAGTATTTTTTATCATTCTGTAGTTCGAATCGTGTGTAAGTTTGAAATTCACCTTTTTGTCCTTACGTGACGATTGGTTCTAAGTTATGTAAACCTAAATCACAGTTATGGGCCAAGAATTTGAACAAACTATTTGATTGGTTTAGTTTATATTACACGCGATCTTTTCGAAGAGAAACGTAGAAGCCCAATTCACATTATAAGTTTACAATTTATATTACAGATAAGTTTATTTCGTAATTCATATGAAAACAAACACACAAAAAACAAAAGATCCATTGTTTCGCAACATTACTTACTTATTACGAAAAATTTATTTGCATCAAGCTATTTAATTCTTTTGTATATTGTTCAGAAACAATTTATGCTTAATGAACGTATAAGGTATGTATGTGTATGCGGAAAAATATAAATGCAAAGCCGATTATCCACTATTGATTTGACTATATTAAATATCTCTTACTGAATTGAATTTTATCTGACTTTTAGTTTTAGGTAACTTTGGCTCAGGCCGAATGGATGATGATGGGAGAATTGGTGGAATGAAGAAAGTGGGAAGGAACTGAAGATCTCGATGTTTGTTCACCACAGAATTCATTTGGTACGAGCCGAGATTGAACCGGGGGCCTCACGCGCCAGAGGTGAACGCTCTACTACAGACACACTGTAGTTCCAAAATACCTCTAATATTTTGTGGAATATTATCGTAAATACTGGAAAATTTCGTTTGTGACTTCTAGACTAGGGAAAAGAGACAATTGCTATTATAAAATCTGTAATTGCTTAGGAAGAAATGAAGATTGACGTCAGTTTAGAAGGAAAGCTGATTCGTAGATACATTTATCGGACTTGGGTATATACCCCTGGGGAACCACTTGATTAACTGTGTATTGACGAAAGTAGTGTAGAAGTTTCTTATGTGTAAAATTTCCTGTGTACATACACGTACAATGTACCATCAGTTAGAAAAGTCATGTCTTCCTTCCTTTTGAAAATTCTTGCAAATTGTTGAATTGCCTATTTCCCATGGCCTGGCTATCTTTCCTAGCGAAGCGTAAGACACACCACATATTTGTTGTACCTTTTGTTGGTTAAGACATTTTCTTATATATATAACATTTTTGTAACAAACGACATTTTTTTAATTGTATTTTTTTTTCAAACCTGGTGGTCACAGAACATACGTAATGACCAATGAGGAGGTGATAAAGAGAGTAGGCAAGAGACGAATAATCATTGAGACCATAAATAAGAGAGAAAGTAATTAGTTAAGGCATTGGCTGCACAAAGATGGTATACTGAAGGGTGTAGTTGAAAGGAAAAAAGAGGAAGAAGGCGAATCTGACTCCTTGATAGTATTAAGGAAGATAAGTCGTACCCGAAGACAAAAAGGAAAGCGAAAAATTGAACTGAATGGAGAGAAGGCTAAACGTAGCGTGAAGGCCCTGCCGTTGTCAGCAGATAATTATTAAAATAATAATAAAAACAAACTTTTCCGTATTTTCTCTTTTCTTATTCCAATATCTGAAAATAGTTTTTAGTATTTTTCACATATCCAATACATGATGACGTTTCAAGTAGAATAAATTACTCAACCCAACCATACTTAACATCGTTATTCATGGTAAATTGTAAGAAAGAATAGAGTGGTCTGAATAGTCGTTTACCTTGTGACCCGGACTCACTCAGCTGGTCCTTCGTTCTCGTTATTGTGTTGGGAGTTTTTTTTTTTTTTTTTTTCGCGAGATACATCTACATGTGGTCTTAATTGACTTTGGGGACAACAATGTACAACATTTGATTGACCTGATGTAAATAAAATTTTGGGGGTCCCTTTTTTATTTAAGGAAAAAAAAAGGTCATCAAGATATACAGCCTTGTGTGTTGTCTTTTGTGACCCATATTTTGGCAAAAAATTGACCTGTTTGTTTATTATTCATCAGAGTGGTTTTGAACTCGCAGGTTAAGTGTCCTTGTGTATTCAAAGAACATATGTGTCAATTGATTGTCGTTCTAGTCAAAGAATGACTAAGCATGTCATCGAATGGTTGTTTGTAGATGGAGTGGACCGATTACTTATCTTGTTATTTTGCCTAACGAATTATCAGTTATTATTAAGAGCTCCGAGATAACAAAGGTGTTCGTAAATGAGAACTCATTGAGTGTAAAATAAATCTCAATGAAAAATGCATTGGAAATATTTGCACAATTAGGCTTATTATACCTAAGCGGCGAAAACGCATCAGTTTTACCGGTAGCAAGCGTGCTTTTTAGGTGAAGACGTGTACATTAGCCTTCCCAGCGTGCCGTTTGCTAACGTTGAAACAGCCACAGCTATTAAAAAAAAATATGGTTGCTTGGTGAAGCATAAATTTACGAATATCATCCAACCAAGTGAGTCTCAAAATACATCCGACCAGTACACTACAGCGTTTACTTTGAATTTGATTTTTATTGGTCGTCAGGCATCTGAAGCAAGGCTGGGATAGGGTAAGGGAAAGAATGTTGAAAGGCAGTCAGACAGGGTCTAGTTTGTAGGTACTATTCCGGTATTTGCCTGGTGTGACTGAGTAAAAACCTCAATCGTCATAGGCGGCCGCGAGGATCATTCACAGGATCTTCTGATTGCTAAGCCAACACACTACAGACTCAACGGCCGCTCGGTACAGAGTTCATCGCCAGCTGATTTAAACGTAAACCAGTGTTGCCAACACCTATTGCCTTCAAACGAAGACCCTAAAATCCGTCATTTTTCAAATGTAAAGAGTCCCACTTGGTAAAATATATATTTTCATCGACGTTGATTATAGTAAGGATTCCTCCACTCATCAGTAGGTAGCCCAGTAGGTGCCTTTAGTTCTGCAATCGCACGTCGAGGCGTCAGGAGGTGGTGACAACGTAAAAGGGAAATTCACTTGGGTTTCAATTACAGCACCGTGTATTTACAAGGAAGTAATTGACATAGAGAATTAGTCATATGACCACTAGTGCAACATACACAGTCCGACAAGTAAGTAATGAGACTGATTTTATTCTGACAAAACAGAGAATGCAAAATAGAAACCAATACGTGAGTTCGAGAGAGTAATCCTTCATCTACGACCTGGCAACACCGCATGGTCCCGCGTGAAGCACAACGGGAAATATGACGTCAGTACCAGCAGTAAGTGAAAGGCCTTTGTCACGCCAGAGTCATGGAGCAGAGGGCGAATATCAAGTTTTGTTTCAAACTCGGGAAAAGTGGCACAGAAACTGTTGAGTTGATGCGGAGAGTGTATGGTGATACTTGTTTGTCTCGTGCACAGATATTTAGATGGTATGAACGTTTTAAAAGTGGTGTGGAATCGATTGACGATGAACCTCGGCCGGGTCGTCCAATTTCTGTTCGTAACGAGGAACTGATTGAAAAGGTTCGTGAAAGTGTGCAAGGAGATCGTTATGTGACTGTGAGAATGATGGAAGGTGACTTTGGTGTTAACAGGGAGACAATTCGTAAGATCTTAGTGGAAGATTTAGGCAAGAAGAAGGTCGCAGCGCGGTTTGTGCCACACTCATTATCTGATGAACAGAAACAATCTCGTGTTGATTACGCCCGTGACATCATTGCAACTGCCCGTAGGAAGAAAAATTTCCTTCTGTCCATTGTTGCAGAAGACGAATGTTGGTGTTTTCGTTCTGATCCAGCTACTAAACGTCAGAGTGCCGAATGGAAGTCTGCAGATTCTCCAAAAGAAAAGAAACTTCGTCTCCAAAAGTCAAAAGTGAAGACAATGCTCATTTGTTTTTACGACAGTAAGGGTATCATTCATCATGAATTTGTACCAGAAGGTCACACAGTTAATGCTCAGTTTTATTTAAGTGTTTTGGAGCGTTTGTTGAAGAGAATACGTCGTGTTCGGCCTGAATACTCAACCCCAGGTAGCTGGTTCCTTCTCCATGACAACGCTCCAGCTCACCGAGCAGTACTTGTTGCGGAATATTTGGCCACAAAACAAGTGTGTGTGCTCAATCATCCCCCCTACTCACCAGATATGTCCCCGTGTGACTATTTCCTGTTCCCTAAGCTGAAGTTGCCATTGAAAGGACGACTTTTCGACAGGGTTGAAGACATCCAAGCAGTTGTGACATCGGCATTACGGGCCATACCACAAACTGAGTTGCAGGAGGGATGTACTTCGAATAATAAACAGGTATTATTCAATTACTTTTGTTTGTTTCGTCAGAATAAAATCAGTCTCATTACTTAATTGTCGGACTTTGTATATGCTAAATTGAAAGAAAATGATTTTTTTTTTAATCAAGAAGTTGCTAACAGCTCAAATGTTCGTCAGAAAATCCGTCAATTTTTTCCCGTCCTAGAAGCCAAAATTCCCTCAATTTGAACGGAAAACCCGTCCAAGTTGGCAACATTGCTCGTGTAGAATAAAGGAGGGATTTCGAATTTGTAGATACAGACGAATAGAAGCGGAGCACCAACACGTTTCGACTGCTCGTGTAGAATCGGCCTTAGGCAACGTCGCAAGGGTCCAGTTTCTGCAACTGGAACCGAGCGGGGCCTTAGCTCAATTGGTAAAGAACCAGTGATGCCAACCTGTTCATTTCTGGGTAAATTAGCCAATTTGAAATCTCAGTTAACCGCCCGAATCCGAAATCGGAATTTTTCTATTATTGATATTCACTTTGTACATTTGATCTAGCAACAAAAGTGGCAACATTTTCAGTTGGATAAGATAAAATGGGCGGTAACATTTCTTTTTTCATTTGAAAATATAGCTTTTTTTAGTTAATATTAGAATTTCACTTAGCAATCGGAAATTCCTGGAAACGATCCCAATGGCCACCCATCCGAGGCAGATGCTGGGATGGTACCTTCAAACTAGGCCCTGGTCTTCCTTCCAAAAATCTCACGTACTAAATCCCGGCCTGAGTCAAAACCTGTCTTGCGTATGTCTCGGTTTAACACCAGCTTACTCCTCTTTGCATGGAACATCTTCAATGTGTAGCCAGAGAAGTTATTTATTAATTTCGTATGTTGCTGTTAGCTTAGTTTGTTAAAGCAGACCATCACCGAAACAACTAGGGTTCCCTCCTCACTCCCGTCAGCATTTCCTTATTTTCTAGGAGTACCGAAATGCTTACTGAACTAGAAATTATACAAGAAGTGCCTGATCATAATTTGACTGTTTTCACTTCCTGAACTAGAAACAATCAGTTTGAAAAATACAAGTAAATCTTAACTGAATTGTTAACTTCAGTAAGAGAAGTTATGTTGTAGTGCCTTTTCGCTTTTTAGTATCTTCATACTAAAACTAGAAAATCTTTTTAAAGAAAATTATGTGTGGAGACTTAAGAAAATGCAATCTCCATTTCTACAACAAGAATTGTATTATTCATTGCCATATTTTAAAGTCTGCCAATGCTAGTGTTGAATACGTTTGTAGTAAAACGCTGACAGATTACTCGTCGGAATGCAGGAAACAGTCGTCGTGCTGTGTCGTGAACAAATACTTTCTTTTTTCTTTTTGAAAGAAAGAAAAAAGTTCTGAAGGAAACTAAGCGAAATAGTTGGCAGCCTGAAGAATCACGAACCCACTTCAATAACAACCTTAAAAGTTCTTTCACCTTAAAAAAAGAAACAGAACGAACTTTTTTTTTTTTTTCATTTTCGTGCAAATGACTCCTTTTTATGCAACAGTAATTAAATACTGTAGAACCGTGACAAGACAGACACAAGAAGAATCAAAACAGTATGCCGAGAAGTGGCAACATGTTATCGTGATAAATGTATAGGTATTAGCCCCTATACGTATAGAGCAACTTTAATTTAAATGTAGACATGGAATTAAGTAAAAAAAAAAAACTTTGGTAAACTTTTATTTTTATATAGGCCAGTCTAGTAACTTTGGACTTCGGCCCGTCACGATTCGTCCTTTAGCCATTAAAATCCACACCCATGCCCATTCCGGGACTCGAACCCGGAATCTTCGAGTCGTTGGCCTACCGCCGTAGACCGCAGATCGGCACATGGAATTAAGGTAAGCTCGGACGAGGAGATCGTTAATTAAGAGTAAAATTACGAAACGTTTATCAAATATTGAAATTTGAAGGTCATCTTTAAGCTGTGTGCTATGGTTTGATGTATTGATTGATCGAAATAGTGATATCTGTCAGAAGTAAAAAAATAAATAAACACTTTATGAACATAAAATATTAGTTTGAGCGCTTGGCGCGAAATTTAAAACACGAAAAATACCAACAAAAGAATATTCTTAGTTACAGCAAGAGGATTTTATAAACGTGGGTGCACTTTACTTGACGATAGTCATATATGATTGTAAAATAAAAGTTTGTTTAAGATGGTATGGTACTAAAATGTACTTAATGTCCAAAAGGGTAAATAGGAGTTTATTGTAGCAAACCTATACTGCAAGTATTTGGGAATACTGCTTTAATGTGTTTAGCAATTCTAGAATGATGGTTAGTTACGCAATCAACAACATTAATAAAGTATGGCTACCTACAGGTACTATGTTTTGTTTGCTTTCACAATTTTATGAATAATATCTCTTGGTGTGAGTTCACGAGTTACTCTCCCATTTAACGCAATTAAGAATAGTAATATTAAAGAGATATTAATATCGATGAAAAATATAGATAGCATGATATGGGCCATAGGACATGACATGCAGAATGTGTAATATGAATTAATAATTGATTTTTTGTGATTTTATTGATTTTGTTTAGGTTACATTGTTAATTGAGAAATGAATTAATTTAATTTTGGTTGTTGCTGTTGTGAGCATGGGGGGGCATTGCCTATAAATGTTTCATTCTAAACGATAGTTTTTTAAGTACCCCCTCCCCCCCCCGCTTTCAGGCTTTCTCTCCTACATCCGCCCATGGTTGTGAGGAAAGGCATTGTTAAGAGGCAGCTTGAAGTTAAGCTTACCAAATTTCGTCCATAAATTGAAATACCAGAAAGCAGATATCTATCGCTCATATCGAAGAAGCTTTGAAAACCGATTATCGTTCATGTTGAAAAGAGCGTGGAATCGAGTATCGATTGTGTTGAAATATTGTTGGAAATGAATTTCACTCTTATACAAAAAGCCGTTTGAATCGAGCATTTATCATCGAAATATCATCCTGTATTAATATGTGAATTTTCGATTTTTCTCCATATTGACGTTTTAATATTGCAACAGTTTGATATATCGAAATATTATGTAGCCCTAATAGGGGATAAAAATGTAGGAAAAGTTATAAAAATACAACATACTATCAATTAACAACCAGAACTAAAAGTCAGTGTTCGATTTGCCAGGGGGGATGCCGGGGATTATCCCGGGTTCGTGAGGATTTGATCCCCAGTTGTTGATATCAAATAGCATCCCAACCACGGATAGAATCTTTGTATTTCTACCCAAACAGGCAGTATCTTGAAACTTACCAGCAACCACTAGTTTTAGGATCCCCCCTTTGTAAATTATAACAAATCGAACACTGCTAAAAGTTACTAACTTCCTTAAAGTATTGTTTACTATTGTGTCATTAGCATTACTCCAATGCATGTAATGAAGTGTCCGTATCATCGAGTTCACACTAACGAATAATGAGGTTACCGCTATACACCTTGACCCCAATGCTTCAAGAGAAGGCAGGAATTCTACTTTGTATTGTTAGGTGGTCAACTGACCGTATCTGTTTTCTTCTCCCCAACTGCGAAAGTCGTGATGAATAGAATTTAAAAAGTCGTGATTGCAAAGGAAGTAGAACTGACCGAAGAAGAAGAAAAAAATACGAAAATTTTGTTTTCTGTGCGTTAAATCTGTGGGCTAAGAGAAAGAAGTTATACTGCGTAAGCCATCGTTATGATTTCATAAAAATTCTATCTTCTTATATTGACATTTCATTACGTTCATTCTGGTTTTAGGCAGAGGTTGAATATTCTTCCGCGTGTAGATAATTGTATTTCTTTGTCTATCCCATCTTTTTAACCTTCTTTTTCCTTGTATCGGTCAGTGGGCTGATCATCTACCACCTGAAAAATCGATATATCAATCTTGTCGGATTAATGGTGCGTATCCATTCCCAACGTTTGCAGTAATTTACCTAACGGGAGTCATTTTTATTATTATTTTTTAAACAAACACAAAATTAGTATTTTTTTTTAAATTTTCAGGATGTCGTGCTATAGTACGGCCCGCGAGAGTTGATCGCTGATAAATATGTCTGCTATCAAGGCAGAAGTGTAGCAGGTATGGAAACACCCCCCATCGCTACCTCATGTTTCGAAGACGTTGCTAAGCAACCCACCCATATTGCCAAGTTTCTTCTTACTTTTATCATATGGCAAGTCATTTAGTTTTTGCCCATTTTGTTAATTGTACACATTTTATGTCTGGGCCTAAGACAAGACGTCCCAAATTTTATTGAAAAAACTTACGTGATAAAGAGCGCTTATCTTTCTCTTACAGACAAACCAGCCAGCGATCAGTCCTCGTCGACCGCAGTTTAATCATGGTCATTGTTTGTGGGAAGGGGGCTCAATATAAAAGTACAAACATTGAAGGTAGTGTATGTAATTTCCAAACGTACTGTGTTGTCCAATTTCATGTGTTTTATCCTCTCCCTTATTTGTTGGTCTAGACCTGTTATTTCACTTTGAGAAAACACTACTTCCGGCGGATGGGACAGTGAGAGTAGTGATCAAGGCCTCTGATTCTGAGGTATTCGTATGTCCTCTGAGTTTATTCATTGTTTCTCTGCTATAAAAAAAATCTAGTAACAAATGACTAATTAAAACCTCTGTCGATGATGTTCCGGTTTCGAATTTGAAGATGATGTTCTTGTATCATTGTCTCGAACTTTAACAACATGTTATGGTGAGTGAGTTCAGTGGCAATATTCGAAACGCTATCTAAATTTCAAACCTTGTATTGGTGAAGGTCATTTAAGGCATGCTTTGGATAAAAAAAAACAAAAAAAAAAAAAACAGGGGAGGTACTTCCGGTAAACTAATTACACAGAGGATCTATTGGGAAATACTGATTGTTGACTGACAGTTCTATAGGCATACGCCCTCTCGTTTCCTTTATTGTTAAAAAAAAATGGAATTAACTTGAGGCGGATGTGCAGACCATAAAAAAAAATTCTGCTATATTGACAAAGCATTAAAAAACTATTTATTGATTATTTTTTTTTTTTGTCAGGTTCTCGTGTCAAGTAGAAATTTCAGTGCAGTTACCATTCACTGCGATGATCGATTCCCACTGTAATTTGGTCGTTTTTTTGTTCTTATTTTTCGAGAGTTAAATTTTACTTTTTAATAGTAGGTTAGAGTAGGGCAGGTCAAAAAAATTGGGTATGGGCTACGGATAAAGATTAAAATCCGAATGACGAATGAAATATAAATGAATGTAAAATCCGGATGGTGGCGGTTAAAATTCGCATGATAGACTGTGGATAAAATATTTGGATAAAACTTGGGCTTTTGGTATAGATAAGGGAAACAGATTCTCCTGGTGTTAAATCTGATAAAATTAGAACAGGATTGTCCAAGTTAGAAAACGGAGAGAAGTTTCTTGGCTACTATTTCAGAAAGGAAACCACCATTAGTTTACCTTACACAGGGACTTCGGGTCATATACCTAACTTGGATCATTACCCCCATCATCATTGTGTAGGTATGATAGACTAGAGATTGGGGTGATCTAAGGAAGGTTGTAGATGTTTCAACTTGATTCCTTTATTGATATTCAATAACTTTCATGTCATTTCGACCTTATATTCGTCATCCGGATTTTATCCGCCATTTGGTATCTCATTTTATATCCATTATCTGGATTTGGTCATCCCTTGGAAGTTAAAGCCAAATAAAAAGAAAGTTATTTTTTTATACCATTCCGACTTCAAAAACTGTTCTCTTATTGTGTCCCCCGAGAGTAACTTCTATCAAGAGGTCGGACAATAGACGTCACATAATAACAAGTCAGTACAATCCGAAGCGGAAGGGTCGAACCGCTCGAACGTTCTGTTGCTGACCATTTAGTTTCTTTACACCCTAACGTAAGATCGTGACAACCGCGTGCGTGTTTGGGCAGACATCTGTAATGACGAAACCAATAGTATTATGCAATGGCAGAAAATAATGTATTCATGAGAAAGTTCAGTAAAGTTCGAACTCCTACCACTAACTCTGTTGCCCTGTGATTTTAGTATACCTTAGAAATAAACAGTGGTCTTATTAAAACTTTACATCAGTCAAGTACTGAATCGTAATTAGGAACTCAACTGAGCTTCCATGGTTTCCTGAGAGGAATTTAAACACTCTCACGGCAGCTGTCTCGACAAGTGTTTTGCTTGATTTAATTACGTTGTGGAATCAGACGAACATTACGGTGCCGCTGGTTCGAGTCCTCCTGATGGTCTCGCTGATTGTGACTCATACTGGGCAATGTATCGAACTAACAAAATTACCCACTCTTCATTTTCTGTGAATCCGAGTGTACAAATCATGTTTTTAAATTATAAGAGAAGTATTTTTTTTTTTTAACAATCTGAGAGCACTACATGTCAAAATTGTTGGCTTGAAAATAACGTTCTCAGTGTGACGTTATAGAGTAGTCGCACACGAAAAATAAATCAAGTCGGAGTAGAGCAAAACGAAGCAAAGTGGTACCGTACGAAACCAGTATATTTATAGGCTTCGATTCTCTACAATCTACATTACTCTATCGGTGTGCTTCGCTTTGCTCTGCTCCAACTTGCTTTTTGTAGTGTGCAGCTTTTCATACACACAGTAACAGACTTTTGACAATAGAGAAACAAAACATGAAGTAAAATTGAATCTATCTGTGTTGTAACCATGTGATCAATGAAGCAAAGATAATAATGGAAAACCAGCTGTAAGTCCAGAACGAACTGGAGAAGCCATAGAAATAAACACGAAAAGAATCAGTCGTAGTGGAGCTATGTTTTAGTGACTCAAAGCACTATTTTGTGTCTTATTCGATGTTTTCACAGAGATTGTTACTACAAGTCTTTATTTTCGTAGATATTTTCTGTACATGATTTATATGGTTTGTGACCCCCTCTCAGTCGTTCACTTGTGAACCCAAAAGTTCTTTTTTTTTTCCTTTATATTATATTTTCAGCTGTAATAAAGTAACAGTGTTGTGAGATTTATATTCCAAGACCACTCGTAAAGTTAGGATGTTAAGAAAACAACTATGATCTTACAATAAATCGTTTTTCAACAAGTATAATATTTAATACTTATAAGTATGTTCATGAAAATGGGAGGGTTCCCTCCTACTTTAATTTATGATTCCCAGCTCCAGACCTGCTGTTAACATACTTCGTTTGCAGTCCACGAGGAAAGAAATAAGCTGCCTTACGAAGAGTTGAATTGTGTTCAAAAAATTTTGTGTGAAGTTATAAGACATAGCTATTTATTTCGTATAGTTGTTTGCTTTTATTGTACGTACAGATGGCACCAAAAGTTTATATCCAGTCGTAAAATTTCTTTTCCGAATTACTTTGCAATGGATAGATCGATTTGTGTGTGGTTTGCTGTAACCTAAAGAGAATTTGATTTCTTTTGTAAGTTACACAAAACTGTACTCAAATAGGATTATCCATTTCAAAGTTATTCGGAGAAGAAATTTTACCACTGGGTACACACTTTTGGAGCCGACTGTACATAACGTACATTCGTTAACTAGATGATCACTTATGTTATAAGTTTATCTCAAATTAGAGGGATAACAGGATAACGTCTTTCTAGCTGTTGATATCGTGGAAACAAGCTGTGGACCCAACGACCAGAACCTCAGTTATAGATACCATATCGTCATTCGTCTGGTGACACTGAGGGAAGCCCTGGAGAAGCCACAGAGAATCTTTATACTCCATTCTGCCTAGTCACCTTAAGTATAGGCAAAATGGAGCGAAAAAGGGATAACGGTCCCAAAAAAGGTAAAAAGAGGTGCTGAAAAATTTCCTCTGTTTTCAACTGGAGGCACCATTTCACAGACTGGTTTGTTTCAGGTACCTCTAAGGCTCTAATTTGCCCTACAAGAAAAAGATGCGCACCTAAAAATACTAACCCTGCTTATCAGTATTTCTGAGTAATATGCACTCTTCGTTGTGGCTCTGTTGAATCGGTCCCATTCTAATGGTATTGACAGCCATATGACTGCATATCCTGTTCTAATTGCTGATTTCGTTTCTTGAAACGATCAGTACAGATCACTCTAATAAGTACTTGGTTGGTCGAGTGGTTTGAAGATAGAAATTTCGAAGTTGATTCTTCCTTAACTCATTATTAAAACATAATTGCTTTCCTCTTTTAGTTGCCAACACTTCTGAAGCCTATATGTAGTAGGCAGTGTTGTGTATTGAAAGATAAATGGGGCAATTAGCATAAGAGTACCAATATAGCCTTGTAAAAAGCAGTTATCGCGAAATTATAAGACGTCAGTGTGAAGTGCAAAGATTTCCCTATAAACGCTGTTTACACTTCCCGCTGACAAGCACAGGGCCATCTACTTCAAGCCATAAAATTATTCAACATTGATAATGTATCTTAAGCTAGGTGCACACGAAAAGAGCAAGTTGGAACTGAGCCGATATTTTCGTTTAATCGTTCTTTAATGCAAGGCTAAAACTCATATATTTAAATGATGACCCACAGTGATTGGACTGGGTGAATAGAGGGCAAGAACGCAGAAGGGGCCACTAAATTGAGTTTTTTTTTTTTTTTTTTGTAGGGCTTTGTAGAGCCAATTGGACAAATATCTCTGCTGTGCTCTAGTTTGCTTTTTTTAAGTGTGCCCCTACCCTAAGCTTTGTCGTCGTTGTGTATATCAGAATACATAAGGTCCAGTAACACTTCAAGTGTAGAAAGAAATGGAACTTACATTCATTTCAGCAAGAAGTTTGAAATTGATCGTTTCTAAATCATGTGTTGAACAAAGCTTCTCAACTACCACCCACCGATTCCATAGAGTACCTCCAGCTAGTCGGAAAAAGTTAAGAGACCTGAGTTTTATGTAAAAGCATTGTAGAAATCGACCACGTAAGTTGTTTTAAAAGAAAATTAAGCACAACTATGTCCATTACTCCATTGTTTGAAAGCTGCGTATTTTCTAAAAAGAGCTTAACGGTGTAGATAATCCCTGCCATCTTGGTATGACCTCTCCACGGATTTACATGCGAATTGTTTTACTAGTCTTATGTCACTCAAGAGCGCAATTTTTAACTTCTGTTTTCGCCTAGTGTTTCGTCATGTATTTTTGACTCGTACTGTTTTAGAAATACAATATTTTACACCCGAACAGTATAATTTCCCGTTGACATATTGTGATTTATATGGTAGACAATTAACAATACATTATACTCATATATTTGAAGAAACTTCACAGACTCAAATTCTACAAGAGTCAAAATAACCACGAAGGCAAATTTCGTGAAAGCGGAAATTGAATATTCTACTTCCAAAAGACATAAGACGAGTAAAACGATCCCATGTAAATCAATTGAAAGGGCATACCAAGATGGCGGGGGTGATCTTTCACATTAATGCATAAGACTGGAGCAGAAAATCAATCGAAGTGTCTTATGGAGGGCGTGTTCGGAAATACATAACGAAGTTCACGGAATGTACGATCTTAACGCTGAAAATTATTTTCATGAAATTCGTTTTCTTCGTAATTTCCGAACGCTCCAGTTTCCGTTGTCAGGATAACGATAGACACCGACTCGCATACGTAACAAAGAAATAAACGAAAATAGAAGGTGTGGTTATAAGTAGGGACATGAGGCTGAAAATACGAAGCAAGTTAGTTTCTTGGAGAGATTCTATTCCAACAATAACGTTATTTACCAACATGTAAGACCTTTCTTTGGAGAAATACCTTCTATTCACTTCAAATTTCATTTGTTACACTTGTATAACGAACGTAGCATTCTACTCGTTGCATTTGGTCAACAGTAGAATAAATCGATTCTCTTAGATACAAGAATTATCTGGCTGAAGTTCCTACATATTTCTATATCCTTCAAAATTTCCATGACTTCGCCAACTAAGTCACATTTACGGCACAAGAAAAATTCCAATTACAGAAAATATTTAAAATAAATTGCAAGGAATTAAAATTTAACGTCTTAGTCAAATTGTATTGCCAAGAAGAGAAACCAATATATAGTTAAGCAAAATTAAGCCACTTTGGGCAACTATTTTTATATGGGCCAGTTTAGTAACTTTGGACTTCGGCCTGTCACGATTGGCCTTTAGCTGTTAAAATTCTCGAACCCGGGACCTTAGAGCCGATGGCCTTTCGTCGCAGACCGCTCGGCCGGCAGACAAAACAACTATTTTAATAAATACTTGATAAGAGTCCATCTTATACCGCCCTCAGCCTTAGATGCCTACAGGCCACAAGTAAAATTCATTTCATTTCCATCTTATACAAATCAAATGCTGTTTGTGGATTACAATTTGAACGAGAATGAACGTGGTGCATTCAGACTTTATAAAAGCTAAAACAGCTTGCCTTCCTTCAAGAACTTGTTGTTTAACTGAAATCATTAAAAGAGTCTGTCATAATATACAGAACTGGAGAGTTTCTTTCATAAACGCGATAATTTTGT